>PISX010009057.1:0-78006 GCA_004024625.1 Mellivora capensis
GACAGTTGTAAGAATCCGAAAACTGATAAACCGTGAATCATGGAGTATAAAAATACAGAATCAAAAAATTTCAGTAATGACAGCGGTTGTCCAAGAACCATCAAAAGCAAACACTGGAATAACTTTGTAAGGGTACACAGTTCAAGGGTCTACCACCTTGAAAATAACATAATAATCATTTACATTTGCATGCTTTAGCGTTCATAAAACACTATTCAAACTGAAAGAAACATGTAAGATTTATATTTTCTTTTAAGACTTAGTTTATTGGGGCGCCTGGGTGGCTCAGTGGGTTAAGCCTCTACCTTCAGCTCAGGTCATAATCTCAGGGTCCTGGGATCAAGTCCCGTATCAAGCTCTCTGCTCAGCGGAGAGCCTGTTTCCCCCCCCTCCCCGACCCCGTGCCTGCCTCACTGCCTACTTTTGATCTCTTTCTGTGAAATAAATAAATAAATCTTAAAAAAAGACTTAGTTTATTATTTGAGACACAGAGAGAAGGGGGGAAGGGGCAGAGGTAGAGAGAGAATCCCAAGCAGATTCTCTGCCTAATGCAGAGCCCAATGCAGGGCTCGATCCTACAACCCTGAGATCATGACCTGAGTCAAAATCAAGAGTCAGACACTTAACCAACTGAGCTACCCAGGTGCCCTGTAAGATTGATATTTTCAATGCTGCCTACAAGATACTCACTTCAAACCTAATGGCATGCACACTGAAAGTGAAGGGATGGAAAAACATTTACTGTGGAAATGGAGGTAGAAAGAAAGCTGGGGTAACAATACTTATATTAGACAAAATAGACTTTATTTAAAAAAATTTTTTAATTTTGAGTAATCTATATACCCAATGTAGGGCTTGAACTCATCACCCCAAGATCAAGAGTTGCACACCCTACCAACTGAGCCAGCAGGGGCCCCAGACAAAATAGACTTTAAAACAACAACTAATAGGGGTGCCTATTTTCCACTTTTTTTGTTTTAAAAAATATTTTCATTGTTACATTCCAAAGAGGACATAAGAGCAAAAAGCCAGTTATCCAATAACTGCTATACCTTTCAGAAGGAGGCACCCAGAAAGGAACTCCAGTCTTAGTTCAAAGCTGTACACAAAAGAGCTCAAACAGCTGCCTCTCCACCTACTGGAAATGTTGACAAATGTGTGTATGTCACCAATCCAGAGACACCTGGGGTTAAAAGAAAATTCCTTTATTGCAAGTGTCCAAGTTCTTAGGATTCATCCTTAAAGATACTAGAAGAAGATGAGAAAGACCACACATACCAGACCATGTTTAGACATTAGAGTAAACTAGCGAATTGCTAGTTTGTTCAGGATGCATTGCATCAGACATCACAGTACACAAGGAAAATCTGCATTTTATGAATAAGTGAATTCAATAATAACTCACACAACAGGAATCCGGTGCATTTACACAGTAATAATGAAGTGGCAGAACGAGAAATTAAGAAAACAATTCCATTTACAATTGCACTAAAAATAATAAAATACCTAGGAATAAACTTAAGTAAGGAGGTGAAAGACCTGAACTCTGAAAACTATAAAACACTGATGAAGAAACTGAATATGACACAAACAAATGGAAAGGCAGCCCATGCTCATGGATTGGAAGAACAAATATTGTTAAAAAGAGCATTCTACCCAAAGCAATCTACAGATTTAATGCAATCCCTAGCAAAATACCAACAGCATTTCTCACAAAACTGGAACAGATAATCCTAAAATTTGTAGGGAACCATAAAAGAATTCCAACCAGCCAAAGCAATCTTGAAAAAGAACAAAGCTGGAGATATCACAGTCCCAGATTTCTAGATGTACTATAAAGCTATAGTAACCAAAATAGTATGATAGTGGCACAAAAACAGACACATGGATCAGGAGAACAGAGTAGAGAGTCCAGACATAAACCCACACTTTTATGGTCAATTAATCTACGACAAAGTAGGCGAGATTATACAATGGAGAAATGACAGTCACCTCAACAAATGCTGTTGGGAAAACTGATCAGCTACATGCAAAACAATGAAACTGGACCACTTGCTTACATCATCCACAAAAATAAACTCAAAATAGATAAAGGACTTAAATGTGAGACCTGACACCATAAAAATTCTAGAAGATAACACAAGCAGTAACCTCTCTGACACTGGCAAGTGATCTATATGATAATGGGTTAATATTCCAAAATATATAAAGAACTCACAGAACTTGGGGTGGCCGGTTGGCTCAGTCAGTAGAGCATGTGACCTTTCATCTAGGGGTTCTAAGTTCAAACCCCACACGGGGTATAGAGATTACTTAAAAATAAAATCTTAAAAAAAAGAACTCAAGCAACTCAACACCCAAAAAATGAATATCCAATTAAAAAATGGGCAGAGGGGGGCACCTGCGTGGCTCAGTGGGTTAAAGCCTCTGCCTTCAGCTCAGGTCATGATCTCAGGGTCCTGGGATCGAGCCCCACATCCGGCTCTCTGCTCAGCGGGGAGCCTGCTTCCTCCTCTCTCTCTCTCTCTCTGCCTGCCTCTCTGCCTACTTGTGATCTCTATCTGTCAAATAAATAAATAAAATCTTTAAAAAAAATGGGCAGAGGGGCATCTGGGTAGCTCAGTGGATTAAAGCCTCTGCCTTCGGCTCAGGTCATGATCTCAGGGTCCTGGGATCGAGCCCCGCATCAAGCTCTCTGCTCAGCGGGGAGCCTGCTCCCTCCTCTCTCTGCCTGCCTCTCTGCCTACCTGTGATCTCTGTCTGTCAAATAAATGAATAAAATCTTTAAAAAAAATGGGAGGGATGCCTGGGTGGCTCAGTTGGTTGGGCGGCTGCCTTCGGCTCGGGTCATGATCCCAGCACCCTGGGATCGAGTCCCACGTCGGGCTCCTTGCTCGGCGGGGAGCCTGCTTCTCCCTCTGCCTCTGCCTGCCACTCTGTCTGCCTGTGCTCGCTCTCTCTCTCTCTCCCTCTCTCTCTGACAAATAAATAAATTTAAAAAAATGGGAGAACCCCCTAAGTTCAAAAAAAAATGGGCAGAGGACCTGAACAGATATTTTTCCAAAGACATCCAGATGGTTAACAGACATAAAAAAATGTCCACATCAGTCATCATCAGGAAGTACAAATTAAAACCACAATGAGGTATCACTTTATACCTGTCAGATGGCTAGAATAAAAACACAAGAAAAAACAACTTCAGGTGACGATGTAGAGAAAAAAGAACCCTCATGCTCTGTTGGTGGGAATGCAAACTGGTACAGCCACTATGGAAAAGAGTACGGAGGTTCATTAAAAAATTAAAAATAGAGGAGCGCCTGGGTGGCTCAGTCAGTTTAGTGTCTGACTCCTGGTCTCAGCTCAGGTGTTGATCTCAGGGTCATGAGTGCACTGAGTGGAGCCTACTTAAAGAAAAAAATTAAAAACAGAATTACCAAATGATCCAGTAATTCCACCATTTTTACCCAGAGAAAACAAAAACACTAACTAGAAAACATATGTGCACCCCTGTGTTTATTGTAGCATTATTTCCAATAGCCAAGCTATGGAAACAGCTCAAGTGTCCAATGACAGACAAATGGATAAAGATGTCGTATATGTATGTGTGTGTGTATATATATATACACACACACACATACATACACATACATATACACTATGGAGTATTACTCAAACATAAGAGAATGAAATCTTGCCATTTGCAACATGGACAGACCTAGAGGGTATAATGCTAAGTGAATGCTAAGTCAGAGAGAGACAAATACCGTATGATTTCACTCTATGTGCAGTTTAAAAAATTAGAGTGAACAAAGAAAAAAAGAGACAGACAAAAAACCAGACTCTTAGGGACGCCTGGGTGGCTCAGTCGGTTAAGCGGCTGCCTTCGGCTCAGGTCATGATCCCAGCGTCCTCGGATCGAGTACCACATCGGGCTCCTTGCTCGGCAGGGAGCCTGCTTCTCCCTCTGCCTCTGCCTGCCTCTCTGCCTGCCTGTGCTTGCTCTCTCGCTCTCTCTGACAAATAAAGAAAAAAAAAAAAGCCAGACTTAAATACAGAGAACAGGAGTTCCTGGCTGGCTCAGTTAGTGGAGCATGCAACTCTTGATCTTGGGGCTTTAAGTCTGGGCACCACACTGGATGTTGAGATTACTTAAAAATAAAATCTTAAGGGGCGCCTGGGTGGCTCAGTGGGTTAAAGCCTCTGCCTTTGGCTCAGGTCACGATCTCAGGGTCCTGGGATCGAGCTCCGCGTCGGGCTCTCCGCTCAGCAGGGAGCCTGCTTCCTCCTCTCTCTCTCTGCCTGCCTCTCTGCTTACTTGTGATCTCTGTCAAATAAATGAAAATCTTTGAAAAAAAAATAAAATCTTAAAAAGAAATACAGAAAACAAACTGTAATTGCCATAAAGAAGGTAGGTAGTGGAGTGGATGAAATAGATAAAGGGGATTAAGACTGCACTCACCAGGGCGCCTGGGTGGCTCAGTCTGTCACGCATCTGCCTTCAGCTCAGGTCACAATCCTGGGGTCCTGGGATCGAGCCCCGCATCTGGCTCCCTGCTCAGCACAAAGCCTGCTTCTCCCTCTTCCACTCCCCCTGCTTGTGTTCCCTGTCTCACTGTGTCTCTCTGTCAAATAAATAAATAAAATCTTTAAAAAAATAAAGAGTACACCCACTGAGATGAGTGATAAGTAAAACTGCTGAGTCATTATATGGTACACCTAAAACTAACATAATACCATAAGTTAATTATACTTGAACAAAAAAAAAAATCCATGGAGGAATTGTAAATGCATATTGCTTAGTGAAAGAAGCCAATCTGAAAAGTCTACATACTATATGGTTCCAACTATACGGCATTCTACTAAAGGCAAAACTATGAAGACAGTAAAAAGATCAGTGGTTGGAGGGTAGAGAGAGATGAATAGGCAGAGCAGAAAACTTTTTAAGGCAGTCAGACTCTTGTGTATGATAGTATAATGGTGAGTACATGTCATTATACAGCTGTTCCAAACCTACAGAATGTATAATATCAAGAACGAATCCTAATGTAAACTATGGACTTTGGGTGATTATGACGTGTTGGTGTAGGTTTCACTGATTGTAACGGAAGTACCTCTCTGGTGAAGGATGCTGACAGTTAAGGGGGCTGTCCATGTTTGGGGCAGGGAGTATAAGGGATTTCGCTGTATTCTGTGCTCAGTTTTGCTGTGGACCTGCACTGCTCAAGAACAACAAAAAAAAAAAGGTGATTTATCTTTTCAGAATGAAACCACAGGGTAAATATAGGCAACTATAAGGAAAGATGGAAAAAACTAGAGATGGGAAGACTGAAGGAAGAGCTCCTGATTGCAAGGACATAGGGTAGAGCAGCAACCATTCTGTCCCCAGAGCAAGAAGGTAACACACTACAGGAAAAAGATATTTTATTCTGTTGTAGAGAATTCTGAAAATGAGTATTACTACATTTCTACAATAGTTAAAAAGGGAATTTCCGTATCATATAATCTTTTCCTCTGGAGATCACATCTGGAATAATTTAGGTATTGCCTAGAACATTATTTCTAGGGTTCCTTCCAACTCAAATTCTGTAATTTCAGGTTCTTTTTTTTTAAATAATTTCAGGTTCTTAAAATCATTTCTCTTAAGAAAAAGTTTTCTGGTTTGTTATTTTTATTTTTTAAAAGATTTTATTTATTTATTTGACAGAGAGATAGAGAGCAAAAGTAGGCAGAGTGGCAGGCAGAGGGAGAGGGAGAAGCAGGCTCCCCACTGAGCAGGAAGCCCGATGTGGGGCTCAATGCCAGGACCCTGGGATCATGACCTGAGCCAAAGGCAGACGCTTAACAACTGAGCCACCCAGGAGCCCCCAGTTTGTTTTTAAAAGATTTTATTAAGTATGCTCTATGCCCAACGTGGGGCTTGAATTCACAATCCTGAGATCAAGAGTTGCATGCTCCACCAGCTGAGCTGGTCAGGTGCCCCGTAAGAACAAGTTTCTGGGGCGCCTGGGTGGCTCAGTGGGTTAAGCCTCTGCCTTCAGCTCAGGTCATGGTCTCAGGGTCCTGGGATAGAGGCCTACATTGGGCTCTCTGCTCAGAAGGGAGCCTGCTTCCCTGTCTCTCTCTGCCTGCCTCTCTGCCTACTTGTGATTTCTCTCTGTCAAATAAATAAATAAATCTTAAAAAAAGAGAGAAAGAAACAAGTTTCTGATAATCCTTTATCACCCTGTCACAAATTAAATTCTACCTGTCAAAGCACATTGTTTCAACTCAACCTAAAATAGACCCAGAAATAGATGAGAGGTGGGGGTGGGTGGGTCTGGCTGGCTCAGTCAGTAGAGCACACAACCTTTGATCTCAGGGTGGTGAGTTCGAGGCCCATGTTAGACATAAAGATCATTGAGGGGGGATAAAAATAGAGGAGAGGAAAAAAATGCTTATGAATAGCACCAAGGAGGAAAGAAATAAGGAAAAAGCAGCAGCATTAAGCCTTCAGAGACTACTGATGTTAGGAAAATTAACTAAACCAAGCCATACTGGTATATTCATTTTTAAAAATCCCTTTGTAATGCTAAAATCTGACAAGCAATCTGCTACTGAGTTAGCTGAGAAATTCAAAATAATAGAAATGTGGGGCACCTGGGTAGCTCAGTGGGTTAAGGCCTCTGCCTTCGGCTCCGGTCATGATCCCAGGGTCCTGGGATCAAGCCCCGCGTCGGGCTCTCTGCTCAGCAGAGAGCTTGCTTCCCTTCCTCTCTCTGCCTGTCTCTCTGCCTGCTTGTGATCTCTGTCTAATAAATAAATAAAATCTTTAAAAAAAATAATAGAAATGTATCATTAACACTGAACCCTTCCATGAAGAAGAAATTTTCCTAAAACATGGAACATATGTAAGAATTAAAACATGTTGCCAGTGGATTTTAAATGTTCTCTTTAAATTATAATTCATATTCCATGTTTTTATTTTTTTAATGATTTTTTTTCTATTTTGTAAAGTAAAAGAATATCATAACAAAATATCACATACTGGGTGACCTTTATTTTCTCACCATTCTGAAGGTTAGTAGATGAAGATCAAGGTGCCATCAGAACTGAATTCTGGTACACCTCTCTTCTTGGCCTGTAGATTGGCAACTTCTCCCTGTGTCCTTACATGGCCTTTCCTCTGTGCACACACAAGGTGGGGGGAGATATCTGGTATCACTTCCTGTTCTAAGGATACCATTCCTACTGAATTCAGGCTCCAGCCTTATGACCTCGTTTAACCTGAATTACCTCTTTTAATTCTTTTTTTAAAGATTCATTTTTAAGATGTTATTTATTCATATGAAAGAGAAAAAGAGAGCAAGTGTGAGCACATGTGCATAGGGAGAAGCAGACTCCCAGCTGAGCAGGGAGCTGATGCTGGCCTCAATCCCAGGACCCCAGGATCAAGACCTGAGCGGAAGGCAGATGCTTAACCAACTGAGCCACCCAGGTGCCCCTAAAGGCTTTACTGCTAAATATAGTCGCTGAAAATTAGGGCTTCAACATTTGAATCTGGGTGGGGGGGACCCAATTCAGTCTACAACAAGGATTCTCTGGAAATAGTCTTCATACTTCAGGAGCTCCCAAATCTTCAAGCCTCTCTCACTTTAATCTCCTAGAAGATATTGGCATGCAAATTGTTAACTCAGTGGCTAGATTGTAAGGTGCTTGCATATATGTCTCTAATCTGATAGGTCCTGTTAAGTTCTATTTTCCCTTTACATTTTAAACTTTAAATTAATAAAAACTTGGCATAAATGTAAACTCAACACTTAGGATCTGGTGTTCTGATAGTGCAAATGGTACAGACTGCAGTCAGCCCGAGCAACCAGGCTAGAAATGCAACCTGGGAAGCTGTCAAGTGCATTTCTTCTGCCTCACACATGACATAGCTCCTAGTTGCTTATTTTGTCTTCTGCAATATGTGACACAAACAGTTTTACACCTGGAAATAACTTCATTTGTTTACACATAGCTATGAGAGGAAAAAGAAGTCTATTTCAATTTAACACTTTAGTTTTCAAAAACCCAAGAATCAGTAAAGACAATTTAAAAAAAAATATGAAGCACTAGAAGGAGACAACAATAAAGGGAGTTCTGAAAAGAAAAGTTCTAGGTCACGAAAGTTATATTCATTGAGATTCAAGGTTGTTCCCGCTCTATGCTTTCCCTTTAGTTCCTTTTTGGAAAAGGAGTATATTGTCTATAGCTCTTTGGAGGACACTAAAATAATTTTCTTTGCTTGTAAGTCCTTCTGTTTCAATTTTTGTTGTTATGCATAAACTAAGAAGAAAAAAGGGGGGGCATGATTCTCCAAAATTTAGCTGCTTATGTCTCTATTTGGTTTTTCAAAAAATCCTTACAAATAATTGTATTTTGTTTCATTGTTTGAATAAATTTATCTTTCTTTCTTCAGGAGAAAAGGCATTAGAACTATGCAGAGTGGAACTCAGAGGGTCTCCGACTTTGAGGAGCAATCTAAAAATAAACATACAAATAACAGTTCTTGGAATATATGAGGAGTATAGGGGCCAGTGATGCCTTCCAGCCTGTAAAGGCATGCAGCTCTTGTGGCGTAAGGCTTAAAATTAAGGCCCACTACTATGTACTGGTTTGACATCTCGGAAAACCAACAGTAAGGCCTCCACTGGCCTAACTGCAAATTCCTCTCCCCACTCTGCCTCTGTACATGAGGTCCCCTAGCCAAACAACTCTCTTCATCATAGGGAACAGGCACAGTTCCAGATTATCCCTGAGTGGTGGGTCTTAGCACTCTGCCAGCATATGGATCTCATCTGCCCAGTGTCAGGTGTCTTGTGTTCGGCCTCCCCATAACCTAGGAGGGAAAGCCCTCCCTGAACAACAAGGTGAATAGGAGACCATTAAAATGGTCCCTGTTGCTGCCTGGTTTCATCTGTACTAGTAAGATAAGTCATGCACAAACGCAAATCTCACCCAAGCTGTTCTTGCATCTTTTAGAATTCTAAAATAAGAAGCTATTTGGTTGGGGCGCCTAGGTGGCTAGGTTGGTTAAGCGGCTGATTTCAGCTCAGGTCATGATCTTGGGGTCCTGGGATTGAGCTCTGTGTCGGGCTCCCAGCTCAGCAGAGAGTCTACTTCTCCCTCTCCTTCTGCGCCACCCCCACACTGTGCTCTCTCTCAAATAAATAAATAACATCTAGGGCGCCTGGGTGGCTCAGTGGGTTAAGCCTCTGCCTTCAGCTCAGGTCATGGTCTCAGGGTGCTGGGATCGAGTCCTGCATCGGGCTCTCTGCTCGGCAGGGAGCCTGCTTCCTCCTCTCTCTCTCTCTGCCTGCCTCTCTGCCTACTTGTGATCTCTCTCTGTCAAATAAATAAATAAAATCTTTAAAAATAAATAAATAAATAAATAAATGACATCTTTTTAAAAAAGAAAAAAATATACACATATAAAGATATGTGTATATCTTTATATATATATAAAGTTGCACCTATGAAGCTGTGATTTTTCTTTTTTTTGTATATCTTTATACAAAAAATATATATATAATATGCATAAAAGAAGCTATTTGGTTTGGCACAAACATTTGAGAGTATCCTTATGAAATACAGAATTCAAAGAGGTATGTCTTCAGTATACTCAGGACTGTTTTTACTCTCTCTGCTCCCGGGCATGAAACCCTAGTAGCTAACAGGAATGTATATTCTGTTCCAGGCACTAACTCATTGCAACAACTCTAAAAATATCAGCACTATTTTTATCCCCTTTCTATAGGTGAATAAATGAAGCTAGAGAGGTGAAGTAATTTGTCTGATGTTTTGACTCTGAATTCAAATAACATTTGTTAAGTAGAGCACAGGGTGCTGGATGGTGAGCCCAAGTTCAACAACAGACCACAAGAGAAATTAAAATAGAGCAGTTAATTACTCACAAGACCTGGAGGAAGTACAGGGAATGCCTCCAGAGGCCACACAAGGAGGTCAAAGTAGAGTGCAGATGGATACAGGACCTGGGGTATGGGCTTTCATTAGGGTCTGAGGGTGTGGTGCTTCGGAGTTCCCAGTTTAGGGTGAGATCAGTCAATCTAAAGCAAAAGAGAAAAGAGTGCAGTTTTGGTAAGCCCCACAGGGACCTTATCTTAGGGACCATAGAGGCAGGGGAGACGGTTGATCACAAGGGCTACTGGGGAAATCCTATCAGGAACTTAACATTTGCTTGTGACTCTGTGGGCTGCTATCTAGGGCACGTGCTTGCGTGGGTGGGGGGTGGCTAGTGTTAAGTTTAAGGTCTCTGCAGGCCACTTGGCCAAACAAAATGGATGCCCAGGCAGCAGCACCATGGAGTAGCTTGGCGAAACTCTCCACACTCAAGGCCACACAGGGATTAAGTGGCAAAATAGGGCTTCAAACTCAGGCAGTCTGAATCCAGAGACTATCCTCCTATACCTTATTACCTCCACTGCTGGAAGAAAAAGAATCAAGACATTGCCCAACTGTTGTAATTTCAACCTACCTCTCAATGCCTGTAATGTTTTTTAAATTATTAATTTTTTAACACATTCAAGGAAGGCCCTTAGTATGGTACCTGACACACTCAATGAACACTCACATAGCAATAATATCTCTTTTCCTTCTTCTTAAATTCCTTTTCCACTCCAATACTCACTTACATTAGAGGAAAACTGAATCTCACCCTCCCCTCATTTCTCAAGATCAAGATTGAGACCCTTTTAACAAGACCTTTCTAGGTAGCCTCATCTCCATTAGAGCACATCACTTTTTCTACATTCACCCAATCACTCTAAAGGAATGTTCTTTTAGAGAACATTCTTGGAGGAAGGTTCTTCTAACTTTACAATTTAAACCCGTTTCCAGGCGCCTGGCTGGCTCAGTCGTAAAGCATGAAGCCCTTGATCTTGGGGTTGTCAGTTGGAGCACAGAAAGTACTTTAAAAAAATCACCATAATCTCAATCCTTCCCGACTCCCTACAAAGAATTTCCGTTTACATATCCTGTTATCATCTCAAACCGATCTGCTCATTCAATCCACCGTGGTTGAGCTCTTCACTAAGTGCTAGACGCTGTATATTCTGTAATGAATAAAATCCTCCTTTCCACGAACTCAGTCCAGTGGAGAATAATGCTCATGAATGAGACACAACGCGAATAAATGCTACACATAAATCTGCGACCCCTGCCCACGGCCGCTACGATGCCGGGGACGGGGTGGGGGGTGGAAGGAGGTGATGGGACACCAGGGGCACTGGAGGAGGGCGCCCAAGGATGAGCGAGCATTAAAGGTTGGAAAGGGGCAAATAAGCGGCTGCGGTGCGCAGACAGAAGAAAAAAATGAAAATGGGTGCAAGGAAGGGAGAAGGGAGAGAAGTGCTAGCGGGATGGACGATGAATGCAGGCGGGCTCCTCGGGGCGAAGGTGCGTCGGTCTCACTCACCTCCTCCCTCTCCTCGTCCCGGAGGCCAGGCCGCGCGGATGGTCGCTCCGGAGGGGCGCGGGGAGCGGACCAGGAGGCAGAAGCGAAGTTGGCGGGGAGGGTGGCTGGGGGGCCGGGCGCAGACGGCCTCTCTGGAGAGCGAGAGCGCGAACGGGATCTGCAGGGCTGGCGTGGGGGATCCTCGGTCGGGGCCACTCCCCTGACGGCGCTGGCCATTCCCCGCCCGCGCAGCCAGCAAGAGTGCGAGCGAGAGCCGCGGCCCCACGGCGCACGGGCGGATTTGCCCAGCTCCGCGCTCTTTCACGAACAACTGCGACGCTTCCCCTCGGATCCCGACGCTTCCGTCTCCGGACCGCAGAGCGGGACACTGGAACCATCGTTGCCACCAAAGTAGGGAACACGCTCAGGAGCCTGGGAAAACCTCTGTTGCCTTGGCTCCCAGAAGCCACCTGCGCAACCGCCCAAAGCTGAGAAAAACGTGGAAAGCGTTCCGGGTACGTCGGCAAAACCCTTCCCCGGGGCTACGTGGCGTCCAGCCCATGTGAAACGGGTGGTGTATCCGTGTAAATAAGCCGCCGCTGCTGCCATGGGCTCGGAGCGCCCGTTCTTCCAGTTCCGCAAGAGGCTCGGCCGGTCTCGTTCGGATCAGAGAGAGCTGGTCTTAGCCTTACACTTGAAATACCCGAGGGGAAGGATGACGGTCCACAAGGTACATTTCACAGAATGGCCATATCAACAACACAGTTCCGCTGTGTTTCAGGTGCTTTCTGTGAGTCTCTGTGTGTAACATATTATATAATATTGGGCGCTTAGTGTGTCTCATGGGTATGTGTATGTATATATGTATGCATAATATATGCAGATACACGTGTATACATGCACATATATGATATATAGGAATGGCTCAAGTCGAATCACGTCTTTTTTTCTGAGTCTACCCTGAATTAAAAATCTAAATGGGGAATGGGAGGAAAAAGCACAAAGTAGTCAAGGTACTTCTACTCAGCTGACAGCGTATTTATTATAGCGTTATCATATTTAGCAAAAAGAAAAAATACAGCAGACCAACTTACATTTGAATTTCTGATAAACAATGAACAATGTTTTAGTACAAGTTGTAAGGTTTTTTTTAATTTATTTATTTGTCAGAGAGCGAGCGAGCACGGGCAGACAGAGTGGCAGGCAGAGGCAGAGGGAGAAGCAGGCTCCCTGCCGAGCAAGGAGCCTGACGTGGGACTCGATCCCAGGACGCTGAGATCATGACCTGAGCCGAAGGCAGCCCCTCAACCAACTGAGCCACCCAGGTGTCCCTCAAGTTGTAAGGTTTTACAGGTGACATACACACAACACCAGGCGAGATAGGCGCAAGGCAAGGTTTATTAAAGGGGAGGTTCCGCACTCAGCAGAGGAGAGTGGGGCAAGTCGCACAGGGGAAGGGGTTGAGTGAGCTTTTATTAGGCCAGGACAGGGCAGGGGCTTATAACCATATTTGGTAAGGTTAGAGGTTGGGGGTTAAAGAGTCCCAAAGTGGCTGGTTTTTGTTTCTCCCATAGGTTTTGGTTTACTCAGGGTGATGTGTCCTTGACAGATGTCCTTCTGGCGGGAAAGTCCTGGGTAGGGGAAGGTGGCGGCCTGGCGGCCATTTTATTGTTCCTCCTGCATTCCCAGGGCCGCCGACCCAACATTCCGACCTTTTTGGTGTAATAGGGGCGGCGACTCAGATCTGGCTACTTCCTGCTGGTGGGGGGGTGGGTGGGCGTACAGGTTTTTCCCGTTGTTCGCGGTGAGAAGGTCCAGGGCTCCTAGATTCTGTAGAGCTACCTGGGCCACTGAGGTGATCTGCCGCTGTAGGGATGCCAAGCACTCGGCTGAGGCCTCAATGGCTGTCCGGAGCTGTTCAGATAAATCTCGGGTAGCGTCTATGGAGTGGGCTAGTGCCCCAGTGCCCAGTCCGGTGGCCACTAAGGAAGACGCTAAGGAGACCCCGATGACCAGGGGAAGAAATTCAGCCCTTTTCTGTCGGGGGAGGAGGGTAGTGAGGATGGGCATTTCTGCTAGGGCTGGCACCCTCCGGGCTGGCAATCTCTGGTGACCAGCTGACTAGACCGTGTGGTATCCCCATGGGTCCAAGTTTCCACTAGGAAGAAGCACCACCTGAACCCAGGGTCACTAGAGGGGCGGCTCTGAGGGGGTGGAAGGAGGAGTGTGAGAAGTGGTGCGGGAAATCTTCAACCGCGTGGGCCGCAGGGTCTGGGAAGTCCAGCCATCCTGTGGTGGAGCTTGCTTTAGGCTGGAAATGTGTACCCACGGGTGGTGTCCCAGACATTTTGCCACGGTGTGGGTTGAAAGAATAACAGTATGGGGGCCGGTCCACCTGGGCTGTAAAGATTTTGAGTGAAGTTCTGGTAGGAGAACCTGGTCCCCCGGGGTTTAGGGACTGGGGGAAGTCTCTGCCCGGGCTGGTGGGGGCAAGGATGGTCGCATCAGCATGGGGCCGTAAAAAGGCTCCTAGGAGGGTCAGATGGGGCAGATAGGATAGGAGGGGTGGAGGAGAAGCAGGGAGCTTGTGATGGAGCAGGAAGGGCCTGCCATATAAGAGTTCAAAGGGGCTGAGTCCTGACGATCCGCGAGGAGAGGCCCTGAGTCGGGTGAGTGCTAGTAGGAGAAGGGTTGGCTAAGAGAGGTGAGTTTCAAGTGTGAGTTTGGTGAGTTGCTCCTTGAGGAGGCCATTGGCCCTCTCGACCTTACCGGAGGACTGGGGATGACAGGGGATATGGAGTTTCCAGGTAATGCTGAGGCTCTCAGAGACGTGTTTTGTGATGCTGGAAATGAAGGCTGGTCCGTTGTCCAATTGTAGGGTTCCAGGGAGCCCAAATCTTGGGATGACGTGTTTGATGAGAATCGTGGTGACCACGTCTGCTGTTTCCCTAGCGGTGGGGAACGTGAAGGTGTTCCCAGCCTGTGAAGGTGTCCGGGGAGCTGATGGGTGGGTCCCGGTCTGCGGAGGCCGCCCTGGGCCTTGACAGCAGAACAGGTTCTGCGGGCCTGGTGTACCTCCTTAATGGTCTTTTGGAGGAGGGGGTGGTGAAAGAGAGGTTGGAGAAATTGGTATAAGGCCTTTGGACCGATGTGAAGGGACTGGTGGATGTAACGAGGGTGTGGATTAGACCATTCGGGAGGGCAATTTTGTCCTGGACATAGTACCATCCCTTGTCGCCTAACCTGCACCTAATGTCTCAAGGGCCCGAATCTCCTCATCAGTGTACTCGGGACTGTGGGGAGTGTTGAGGAATAGGAGGGGGGCTGGTGAGGAGTTTAAGGCCGTTTATCGGGCAATAGAGTTGGCCTTGTTGCTCCCTAAAGAACTGGGGTTCTTGGAGGTCTGATGGCCATGGCAGTGGACGATAGCCACCTCGGTAGGGTGATTGAGGGCCTCAAGAATTTGGCAATGAGAGGCCCGTTATTATGGGGGTTGCCTTGGTCGTGAGGAATCCCCTTTCTCGCCAAAGGACAGAGTGGGTGTGGGTAATAAGGAAAGCATATTTGGAGTCAGTATAGATGGTGACCCGTTGACCCCCTAGATAACTGAAGGGCCCTGGTGAGAGCCATGAGTTCTGCCTTTTGAGAGGTAGTCCCGATGGGAAGAGGGGCCGCCTCTATGACAGCGTCTAGGGTGACCACTGCATAGGCAGCATGTTGCTGTCCATCCGGCACTATAAGGGAGCCCCCATCCACGAACAGAGTGCGATCGGGGTCAGGCAGTGGCCGATCCGAAAGTCCTGGATGGGAGAGAGTAAGTTCTTCCATGAGTTGAGAGCAGGAGTGGGAAGGAGTGGGGGTCGACGAGGGTGTCGGCAAGAGAGTGGCGGGATTTATGTGAGGGGAGACAGACTGTGACCTGGGGGTTTTCTATGAACAACAGGTGGTAGAGTTGAAGACGGGAAGGAGTGAGTTGTGCCAAGGACTTGTGGCTGACTAAGTCTCCCAGTCGATGGGGAGAGAAGACCGTGAGGGGCTGTCCTAAGGTAAGTCTGAGGGCCTCCTTTGTAAGAGAAGTAGCTGCCGCTAGGGCCCTGAGGCAGGGCTGCCATCCCTGGGCAGTGACATCCAGTTGTTTGGAGAGATAGGCCACTGCCCGGTAGGTGGGACCAGTTGGTTGGGCCAGGAGGCTGGTGGCCAGCCCAGACCGTTCGTCTGTGAAAAGATGAAGTCTTTGAAGGGTCGGGCAAGGCCAGACTCGGTCCCGAAATGAGGTGGTTCCCGAGCTGGTAGAACAGGCGTCTGATGGAGCCTGGGTCTGTTAGAGGTCCCTGTGGTGTGTCTTTGGCGGCCCGGTATAAGGGCCGGGCCAGAATGGCAAAATTGGGAATCCAATGTCTAAAAAAGCCCACCAGTCCTAGAAATGACAGCATGTCTTCCGCGTTTTGAGGGGGTTGTAGGTCTTATAGGAGGCGGGTACGATCTCCTGTGAGGGATTTGGAAGTGGGAGTTAATAATATTCCCAAGTAGGTGACTGAGGGGGTACAGAGTTGGGCCTTGGAAGGTGTCACTCGGTATCCCTTGGTGCCCAGGAAACTGAGCAGAGTGGTGGTATCCTCCTGAGAGGAAGGGAGGGAGGGGCTGCAGAGGAGGAGATCATCTACATATTGGAGGAGAGTGCTGGCCTCGAAGGTGCCCTGTTGGAGGTCTGTGGCCAGGGCCTGATCAAAGATATGGGGGCTATCTCAGAAGCCCTGGGGCAGGACCGTCCAGGTTAATTATCCAGAGATATGTGTTTCAGGGTCCTCCCAGGTGAAGGCGAAGAGAAAATAGGAGTCTGGATAGAGGGGGATAGTAAAGAATGTGTCTTTGAGATCCAGGACCAAGAAGTGGGTAGTGTGTGGGGGGACGTTGGAAAGGAGGGTGTAGGGATTGGGAACCACCGGATGGAGTGGGACTACTGCGTCATTGATGAGTCTTAGATCCTGTACCAGGCGATAGGCTCCTGAGGGTTTTTTTCCCGGGAAGGATGGGGGTGTTGCATGGAGAGTTAATGGGGATAAGGAGACCCTGCTGCTGGAGGCGCTGGATCATAGGCTTAAGTCCTCGCCGGTGAGTCATCGAGATAGGGAACTGTGGGCGGGATGGAAATGTAGACTCTTCCTTGAGTCGTGTCTTAACTGGGGTGTGGTGGGTTGCTACTACAGATCTGGAAATATCCCATACCTACAGGCTTACAGAGGGGAGGCAGTCCGGGATAGAGGGTGAGTCAGAGGTGAATAGGGGAAGGATGAGGTGAGCAGAAGTCGAGGGAGAGGGAGAGAGACGTATGGTGGCCTGAAGCTTGTGAAGGATGTCCCTGCCTAGTAGGGGAACAGGACAGGAAGGGATGATGAGGAAGGAGTGTGAGAAGGGGAACCCATCCAGGCTGCATGCGAGGGGAGGGTGGCCTTTGGAGTGGAGGAAGTACCGTCAATTCCCATGACTACGACCGGGAAGGAACGAGTAGGACCTGAGTAGGAAGGCAGGACGGAATAGGTAGCCCCCGTGTCCAACAGAAAGGAAATGGACTTACCCACTACCTGGAGTGTGACCCTGGGCTCGGTATGGGTGAGAGGGATGTCCGAGTCTGGGCCTAGTCAATCATCCTCCAATCCGAGTAGTTGGAAGGCGGGACTTACCGCCTCAGGGTCACCCCCGTGTGGAGGCACCGGGGATCCCCCAAGGCTGGGGCTGTCCAATTTCCAGTGGCCCATCCAGTGGCATTGAGGGCACAGCCTAGTAGGCGCTTTGGGATTGGGGCAGTGACGGGCCCAGTGTCCCTCGGCTCCGCATTTTTTTTTTAAAGATTTTATTTATTTATTTGAGAGAGAGAGATCACAAGTAGGCAGAGAGGCAGGCAGAGAGAGAGAGAGGAGGAAGCAGGCTCCCCGCAGAGAGCCCGATGTGGGGCTCGATCCCAGGACTCTGGGATCATGACCTGAGCTGAAGGCAGAGGTTTTAACCCGCTGAGCCACCCAGGCGCCCCATCGGCTCCGCATTTGAAGCAGGCCCCTGGAGGGGCACGGTTAGGCGCTCCCTTCTGTTGACCCCCAGAACCTGCCGGCCTCAGGGTTGCTACCAGGGCTTGGGTCTGCAATTGGACCTTCTGTTGGAGTCTGGCTTGGCACTTAAATTCTGCTGCCTCCTCTCGGGAGTTAAGGACTTTAAATGCCATTTTCACCAGATCAGAAATGGGAGTTTGAGGGCCCTCCTCTGCTTTATTTTTTCCCGAATGTCGGCGGCTGACTGAGAAATAAAGTGGGTAGTTAAAACAGTCTCCCCTGCCAGGGAGGCCGGGTCTAGGCGAGTGTATTGAGGCAGCGCCTCAGTAAGTTTGTTTAGAAATATGGCTGGGTTTTCATTGGGTTCCTGAATGATTTCCCTAATTTTATCATAATTGACTGCCTTGTTGGAGGCTGCCCGGATGCTGGCAATGAGGTACTGGACCATGTGGTCGTGGCGCCGGCAGCCATCTTGGCCATTCTGGTAGTCCCATCTGGGTTCTACAGCTGGGACCGCCTGAGCACCAGCGGGCATGGTGGTGTCAGTGAGATGGACCTGATCAGCATGTTCTTGGGCAGCAACCTGAATGTGCTCCCTCTCCTCTGTGGTGAGGGTGGTGGTTTGGACCACATGTAGGTCGTGCCAGGTAAGGTCATAGGCCTGGGCCAGATATTGGAATCCCTTTATGTAGTTATCAGGGTTGGCCTCAAAGGAGATGCGAGCGGAGAGTCGGTGGGGGCAATACCAGGATGGGAAGGGGTAAGTTTTTTCCAGGAGTTGGGGTAGGAGTAGGGAGGGGTAGGGGTAGACAAGGGCGCCGGTTCAGAAAGCCTGAACATAAGGGACCTCTGCCCATCTGCCTTGGTGTCTGCTGAGGTTATTTAGGTCCATGAGAATCTGATAATCAGACGTGCCTTCCAGAGGCCATTGGGACTAATTGTCTAATCGGTATTGTAGCCAAGCGACAGTACAGTAATGTATTAGATGTCGCTTTTGCGGGTCCTGGTCCAGTTCCAGGGTCTTAAGGTTAGCCAGTAGACACCCTAGGGGTGTTTGGGTTGAATTTGGATTGGGAGGTCCCCATGATTCGTTGCCGGGCAATCCGAAGGCTGGAGAAAGGCGTCCCCTCATCCAACACTGGGTTGCGGAAAGACTGTGTCGACTGCCGTAGAGGTTAGGATGTCTCCCAACTCCCGGAGTCACGGGGGTCACCTGGTGACCGGCGGGGTCAGCCCTGCCGTGGCTGCGATTCAGACAGGGCTTTCCGGAGAGACTCGGAATCAGGGGAAACTCACCACGGTCTCGGAAGTGGCTCTTGGAGAGGCAGGTCCAGGTCCAGATAGGGACAGGAGAGAGCCTCCTCACCGGGGTGGGGGCTCAATCTCCTCCCGGGTTTCGGCACCAAATGTAAGGTTTTAGAGGCGAGATACACACGACACCAGGTGAGATAGGCGCAAGGCAAGGTTTATTAAAGGCGCCCTCGGGCGAGGTTCCGTGACTCAGGAGAGGAGAGTCGGGGAAGTCGCACGGGAAGGGGTTGAGTGAGCTTTTATTAGGCCAGGGCAGCGCAGGGGCTCATAACCATATTTGGTAAGGTTAGAGGTTGGGGGTTGGAAAGTCCCAAAGTGGCTGGTTTCTGTTTCTTTTTTTCTTTTTTTTTTTTAAAGATTTTATTTATTTATTTGACAGACAGAGATTACAAGCAGGCAGAGAGGCAGGCAGAGAGAGAGGAGGAAGCAGGCTCCCTGCTGAGCAGAGAGCCCGATGTGGGGCTCGATCTCAGGACCCTGAGATCATGACCTGAGCCGAAGGCAGAGGCATTAACCCACTGAGCCACCCAGGCGCCCCTGGTTTCTGTTTCTTGCATAGGTTTTAGTTTACTCAGGGTGATGTGTCCTTGACAGATG
This sequence comes from Mellivora capensis, assembly GCA_004024625.1. Taxonomy (NCBI): domain Eukaryota; kingdom Metazoa; phylum Chordata; class Mammalia; order Carnivora; family Mustelidae; genus Mellivora; species Mellivora capensis. The sequence goes on from PISX010009057.1 coordinate 19,387, forward strand.
TCCTTCTGGCGGGAAAGTCCTGGGTAGGGGAAGATGGCAGCCTGGCGGCCATTTTATTGTTCCTCCTGCATTCCCAGGGCCGCCGACCCAACATAAGTATGTCACGTACAATAATAATGCAGTATTAAATGACTATTTTTGGTTGAAGATGAGAAGAACACTGTTGTACCTCCTCCACATCCTCTAAATTTTATTCCTTATAGCTTTTTACTTGCTGTTTGAGAATGGGGAAGGGGAGGCAGCCCTGATATCTGGAAGCTAACAGGGCATTCAGGCCATGTTCTTCTGTTGGACATAAACTCACACAACATTAACCTAAGACAAAGTCACTAGGAGACTGAAGTAAGGCAAAACAAGACCAATTTATAATTTTGTCTAATCATAGATTTTTTTTAAAAGGTCACTGTGTCACTCAGAAGAAAACACCAGACATCCCCTCTCTTGGCCAAAATGGGTGACTGTTACTTTATCAATTACAGCTTTATTCCTACTCTCCTCTGCCCTCCCTAGAAATAAGATTTATTGAGATGCCCAATCATACAGTGCTGCTTTCTGACAGCATTTGATCTAGAACCCCTAAATTGCCCATATACTACAATAGGTTCTTTCTAATGTCTTCTTACTGAAACACCCCACAGTTCCCTACGGTGAGCCTTCTCCCTCCCTGCAAAGAAGAATAAACCCAACTTGTCAACTATGGGCATGTTCCTGGTGATCTTTGGTTGAGGGGAATTGACATGTTCCACTGCCTAGAATGTCCTTTCCCAGATACATGCATAGCTCTTTCCCTTAGTTTATTCTGTTCTTTGCTCATACATTATCTTTTCAGAGAGGTCTTCCATGACCACACTGTTTACAGTGGCACCTGATAGTTCTCTATCCCTTAACACTGTTTATTTTTCTTCACAACATTCATTATTATCTGATATTATACATTTAGATAATATATGCACATATGTTTATCATATGTCTCTCCCATTAGAATCTAAGTTTCACGAAGACTGGGACTTTTGCCTTTTTGACTGTATCCACACTGCCTACAACATTGCCTGGCACAGAGCAGGTGTTAAATGATATGTATTTAATGAACATATGAACGAATGGGTTTTTATCATGTCAGGGTTTGTAATGGTTTCATTCTGTCACGTAGTCATTGTTTGGTCTTAGTCCTCCATTTAAATAGATTGGCTCACTGCAAAATGTCAGGTCTTAATTTTTTATTTTGACTCATTTCTTATTTGAGTTTATTTCACATTGCCAAGTAATTTTTCACCAAGAACTCATGGGTAGTATTTTCCCTCAATTTTTTTTCATATTTGAAATAAGCTACCTGGTTGTTGTTGCTGGTGTTCGGTAGATTCTATTATTGTTAGCAATTGTCCACTCCCTCTTTCCTATTCGGAGTGTTATCTGTCCCTATCTAATTGAGTTCGGAAGGCTTTGAGAAGAAAAAGAGAAGCAGCAGTATCAAGTCATAAAAGAGCAAATTGTTAGATTAAGTAGAAAAGGGGATGGAGGGGCACCTGGGTGGCTCAGTGGGTTAAAGCCTCTACCTCAGCTCAGGTCATGATCCCAGGGTCCTGGGATCGAGCCCCGCATCCGGCTCTCTGCTCAGCAGGGAGCCTGCTTCCTCCTCTCTCTCTCTGCCTGCCTCTCTGCCTACTTGTGATCTCTGTCTGTCAAATAAATAAAATCTTTAAAAAAAGGGGTAGGGATAGAGATGAACAAGCAAATGTATATCCAGCTCTCATTAGGTACCAGACGCTCGTTCATTCAAGATTAAGTAGCCATATTTATCTACCATTAAGTGGATCAAGTCAGGCTTCACAAGTAAGTTAGTGAGGAATTGCATCTTTCTGGAAGACCAGGCACTTGCCAACCAACAGGAGAGACAAACTGTGGATGTGAAATGAATGGTTATTCCAGACTCAGGGTTCCAGGCACAGACATGGAAGCAGTCAACAGCATGTCATGGTTTGGGAACTGAAACTCAAAACAATTCTGTGGGAAGGTAGTATTTCTATTATGCATGAACCGAATGAATGTCATTTTTTTAAATCTTTTATCATCATCCATTGAATATATATTAAGCGCCCACAAGATTCTTTGCATATTAATACAGGAGAGGACAGTTGCTGCCCTCAAAAAATTCATAGTCAAGTTCAAACAAGGCAAGCAAATGCTGACAATGTGGTTATAAAACCTAACTGATTCCATTATCAGCCAATCAAAAACCTTCCAAGAATGTGAAATGCTTGATACCTTTAAAATCTACTGGGTTATTTGAAGTATGCTTAAGCCTACAGATAAAAAGGAAGTGAAAGATGAAATGACTGGTCAAGAAACAGAAAATTAATGAAACTCTTCAATGATCTTGTCCAAGAGGCAATCGTGAAGGTCACTCAAATTTCTTGGTGTCCTTTGCTTTCCTACCAGAGAATTCCTTTCCTGATCATTGAATCCCCTTTGGGTATAGGTAGCTTTTAAATTTTAATTTAGTTTTTGCTGGGCTGGGGGGTGAGGGACATGACTAGAAGGGAAGAGGTTTCCTGCCTTTAAACAACAGGTTTTCATTATAACTTAGTTGGGGCTCCACATTTTTAAAATTTTTTCAAAAGATTTTGTTTATTTATTTGACAGAGAGAGAGATCACAAGTAGGCAGAGAGGCAGGCAGAGAGAGAGGAGGAAGCAGGCTCCCTTCTGAGCAGAGAGCCCGATGTGGGCATTGATTCCAGGACCCTGAGACCAGGACCTGAGCTGAAGGCAGAGGCTTAACACTGAGCCACCCAGGCGCCCAGGGCTCCACATTTTTAAAGCCCTTTCAGGGAAGGGGAAAAGGCAAGGCAATTCTCTTGGCCACCTTGATGCTGGTAATGCTGGTGTAAAAAAAAAATGACATCATGTCTTCCAGTTTACTGAGAGATAACCAACAAACATTTTATACCAAGAGCGCAGCTACTACCACTGTGACCTGTATTTCAAAGATACATCTCGTTTTAGTTTTAGTCAACTAAGCTACTGAAAGGCAAAGAGTTTCTCAATTTTCAAGAAGTACTTTGTCCTGGTTCCTAAAAACATTTTTTTTTTTTTTGCTAGTAAATTTTGGGCGAGGATGACTCAGGAAAATGGTCATTAATGGTCATTAATCTGCTAACGAGTTTTGTTAAATCTGCTAATTCATTTTGTTAAGTGCTCAGTTCCAGGAAAATACTAACCATCTGCTTTAGTTTCCTTTACAACAGTGGACTCCTATTTCCTGTGAAATGTCTTTATATTAAACAATAAAACTCATAATTTTAAGTCCTAATTTTTAAAAAGCCCAATGATGCAGTAATTCGCACATTGTTTTCTCACAGTACAAAATCTTGAAGAGCCTAAGGAATTTCATGTGGATTTCTTATTTCCGCGTAAAAATACTACTGTATTACACCACTTTGGTATTTTTCTATGTGTTTACTTTATTGACAATGTAGAATAGATTAGGGATGGATCGATGGTGACATTCTTGTCTGACTTCATGTTGAAGAAAATTAGATACAGTTAGATTTGTTTTCATTCTGGAATATCCTGATGGACATTTTCAGCAAGGTTTTTGTACGAAGGAGGCACAGGGATTCCGACTGAAAGATAAACGGGCAAATTCAAGTATTGGGAAATAGAGGAAATATCCTATACGTATTTTTTAAAAAAGAGAATGAAGGTAGTGAATGGCCTTAATTGTTGAAGACAAAATCTAATACTCTGGCTCCTTAGTTGGATATGATCAATAATCAGCCTAAAGGGAGAGATTTTGCTCTCCAAACACCCATTCTGTTGCTCAGTTCATCATGGTACTCAGTCAGAAGTGTATTACCAGAGGGTTTTCAAAAATTACCAGGACTCAGGGCGCCTGGGTGGCTCAGTGGGTTAAAGTCTCTGCCTTCGGCTCAGCTCATGATCTCAGGGTCCTGGGATCGAGCCCCCCATCGGGCTCTCTGTTCAGCAAGGAGCCTGCTTCCTCCCTCTCTGCCTGCCTCTCTGCCTACTTGTGATCTCCCTGTCTCTGTCAAATAAAGAAATAAAATTAAAAAAATTACCAGGACTCATTCATTTATTCATTCATTAAACAATTATTGAACACCGATTATGTGTCAGACACCAAAACCACCTGAGAAGGAAATGCTATGTAAATAAAAATAATAAATTAACAATGAAGTATTAATTTAGGGGTGCCTGGGTGGTTCAATGGCTGGGCGTGCCCCTTTGGCTGGGCTCAGGTCGAGATCCTTCGACCCTGGGATCCAGCCCCTGCGTGGTCCCTGCTCAGCGGGGGGGTCTGCTTGTCCCTCTCTCTGCCCCTCCCCCCACTCGAGCGCGCGCTCCCTCTCTCCAACAAATGTGTAAAATCTTAAAAAAAAAAAAAAAACCAGTGCAAGTGTTGCTTTATTCCTCTTTCAAGATACAGCTCAAATGGGAACATTTAGTTTGCTATTTCCTTCTCTGTGTTCTATAACCTTGGACAGGTACTTTTGTCGACGTTGGTGTAACCATTTACTGAGCTCTTTGGAAAGGAGACCTTGGCTTACTCGTTTTTTGTATTCCTCGGCACCTAACGGGAGATTTGGAATAGCTCAAACATGTGGTCAGTAAACGGTAGTCGAAACGAAGGGATTAAGATAGTACTGCATCATTTAGTATTCAACTTAGAAGGCAGTCTGGTGTCCAAACCCGAGACTGATTTCTTAAAAAGAGTGTGATGTCGCTGTTAACTTGTCATCCTAGAACTTGAGTCATCCTGAGTCGATCCGATTCGACTTGGTGATATTTATTCAGATTCTATTTCAAGGTGGTTTATCGTCTAAGAGACGGGCTAACGGAGCCGTTTCAAACTTGTAAAAGAAATGAAACTCGTACGGTCTCCAAAAGTTTTCACTCTCTAGAAGCTTGCGCCGACTTGAGGATCCCAGCCGCCGGAGACCGACCGCATAACCCCATCTTTCCCTTCCCTTTTTCCCACCCTTTCGCCCTCCGGAAAGGGCCGAACGCTCCCAGAGCTTCCCAGTCTCACTCCGCCCCCCGCGGAAGGAGCCGAAGGCAGCGCCGGGCGCCGAAACGCGGCCGCCTAGAGCTCGGGCCCTTCCGGAAAGAGCCGAACTGCGCTCGGAGGAGGAGGGCGCCTCCGGCTTCCGCGCTGCGCCCCCGCGCTGTGCCCTCTGTCGGTGGCGTGGGGCAGCTGTAGCAGCGGTGGCGGCGGCCGCGTCGACGTCGACCAAGACTGGAGCGACGTTTAAAGAAGGAGCCGAATCGCCGCGGAGTCCGGCTTCTGGTCGTTGGAGGGCTCCTACCCGTCCGCGCGGCCCGACGAGGAGAAGCGGCGGCGCCGGGAAGCAGGTGAGGACCCGGCCCGGGGCCGGGAGCGGCGAGGGAGCGCGCCCGCTGCCTCCGTCGCTGGGCCGCGCCTGCGTTTGCATTCTCCTCACTTGAACCAGGAAGCCGCGGAGTCGGAGGCTCCGCTCCTCCGGCCCTTTCTTTGTGTGGGCCCGGGAGCGAAGGAGGGGACGAGCCCGAGGGCCGCGGCGCGGTCCCCTCCGCCGTCAGGGACCGAGGGGCTGCCGGTGCCCTGGGTAGGCCCGGCGCATGGGGAGCCCACCGCGGGGACCCACTTGGCTTTTTCCTCGCCTTCCGCCTGCCTTTTTGTGCCTCCTTTTCTCCTCCTAGCCCCTACTTTGATTTAGAGCTTTTCTGCCCGGCCCATCCTCCCCTTCCGTCCCCTTCTCAGGGCACAACAATGCCGCCTGCTTGGCCTCATCCCCTCCCAACACCCCACCCTCCCGTTCGCCACCTTCTACTTTCCCCGGCTCGCTGGCGGACCCCCGCCCTGGCGGTGCGTTCCTACCTCCGTCTGGATTTGCAGGACGCTGCCTTTTCGCGTGAATTGGGGTGAAAAAAAGAAAAAAAAAACCCACCTCGGTTGCAGCCGGCTGGGTGCAAATGGGGAAGAGGGGGTGGAGTAAGGAAGATGGGGTTCAGCTGCCGCAGGGAGCCGCGTGTCGGTTGGCTTTACTCGCTCGCGGATGGAGCTTCTCTCTTTTCCACCTTCACCTGCCTTCCGTCAAGGGTTTGTCTCCCAGCGATGCGGAATGGCTTTTCCGGAGGCAGGTCGCTGATCTCGGGGTGGGTTCAGAGCGATCTGTGCGGTTCCTGGGCCCACCCTGACGGGGAAAAGCGGGAGGAAATCTAAACAAAATGAAACCAATTCCCAGTGTCACCTGGACACGTACGTTTGATGCATTGCCTCCTTCCAAGAGCGCATTTGCAAACGACAAAAAATTGTATTCGGAAAACCTATCTACCTACTTAAAAAGCGACTTCTGTCTAAATCCCCGTCTTTCGGAAGCCCTGGTGGCTGGCTCGCTGTCCAAAGGTCACCCTTTCCGATGAGTGCCTTTAGGGTAACCTGGAATTCCTTGGTACTGTTAAACGAGCAGTGCCTTATAACAAATGATCTTTCAAATCCTCATTTCTAGACTTTTTGCCTACTTTTTGTTTTCAAGCTGCAGTTTTGAAATTTTCGAAGATGCTTGAGACGCCCCGCCTTCCACGTGTATATAACTTAAGCACTGTGACGACAGTGCTACTATTTTGGTAACATTAAAGGGAAAGAATATTAGCAATAAAAGTGTTTCTCTACCTAAAGTACTTAGCCAATTGTGTGTGTGTGTGTGTGTGTGTGTTCTATAGAAGTTAAATACATAAAAATTAAATATATATGTATATATTTTAAGCTACTAGGCACCCTTGTTACCGCAAATGTATTCTGTGACATGCAAAAAAAGAATGTTTTGGAGTGGTACACAGCATTGCTCTTTACTCACCCCCTCCCCTTTTTCTAGAGTAACTGCCTGCTCTGCGCCATTAAGTTTATGTTTTCGTTTTCACTAACACCTGGTATAAAAAAATGTTTTCATACCAGTGTGCGTAATTCTTCACATAATTCTTTACCAACAAATTGAAATGTTGCGTGTTTTCATGCAAATGAGCATTAAGAAATGGTGACCTTTCCTTTGTCTTATTTTTTTCACAGTACCATCTGTTGACTTCGCTTGGCACTCTTAACATTTCACCTCTGGAGATTGTAAGAGTAGAGAGGTGAGGGGAAGGGGCAAGGAGATGATGAAAGGGGAGAGGGCGAAAAAGGTGTTTCATAGTTTATCTAGGTGAAGCACCCCGATTTAAATAAGAACAGAAAACTGACCGGCAGTCTGGAGGTAATAATTGTCAGTGTTTATAGACAGTTTGGTCATGGCTGTAGGGAGTAACTTTTGAATGTGTTCTTAAAGATCAGTTAAAATTTAAGAAGAGTATAGGATGGACATTGCACACAGTGAGCTTTTCTGACACTTAAATCATTCATTTACAGGGGAAATAACTTTTGTGTGTTCACGAGGAAGACTTTTTTCCTAAAGTTTTAAGATTGTTAAAAATGAACTCTTGAGTCTTCTTGGGGACAGAACCCAAAAGTGGAACTAAGAAAATTAATTCTAATCTTAAAAAATTGCTTAGTGGTGACACATGTATCTGAGATTCAGAGGAAGAGATTACCGTTCAGATCTGTAGATCAATTAAAAACTCACTTGTCTCTTCTCAGGGGCATGTCATGAGATATGACGCATGGTCCAAAAGCCAGCCTGTATGAACAGTTTATATACAAGCCAAAAATTTATGCCGAACTTCAGTTAAAATTTGAATTCACCTTTGAATGGTGCTGCAGCTTACATTCTGAAATGATAAAGTACTTCTTGTTTTTCTTTTCTAATCTTCTCCCACCCCTTCCTCCTCCCTTTCTCTTACAGGCATGGAGAGTAGAAAACTGATTTCTGCTACAGACATTCAATATTCTGGCAGTCTGCTGAACTCCCTGAATGAGCAACGTGGCCATGGACTCTTCTGTGACGTTACCGTTATCGTGGAAGACCGAAAATTCCGGGCCCACAGGAATATTCTTTCAGCTTCTAGTACTTACTTCCATCAACTCTTCTCAGTTGCCGGGCAAGTTGTTGAACTGAGCTTTATAAGAGCAGAGATCTTTGCCGAAATTCTCAATTATATCTATAGTTCTAAAATTGTTCGTGTCAGGTCGGATTTACTTGATGAGTTGATTAAATCAGGGCAGCTGTTAGGGGTAAAGTTTATAGCAGAGCTTGGTGTCCCATTGTCACAGGTTAAAAGCATCTCAGGTACATCTCAGGACGGTAATGCAGAAACCGTACCTCCTGGTTCTGGCGACAAGAACCTTGAAATACAAAAGTCAAAAGATGAAGCCCAAGATAACGGGGCCACTATAATGCCTATTATAACCGAGTCTTTTTCCTTATCTGCTGAAGATTACGAGACAAAAAAGATCATTGTTACCGATTCAGATGATGATGACGATGACGTCATTTTCTGCTCTGAGATTCTGCCTGCAAAGGAGACTTTGCCGAGTACCAATGCAGTGGCTCAGGTCCAGCCTAACCCAGGTTCCGTTGCCGTTTCAGATGTTGCACCCGGTGCTAGTAATAACTCTCCCCCTTTACCAAATCTCACACCTACTCAGAAACTTCCTACTTCTGTGAATCAGGCCACTCTGAGCCAGACGCAAGGAAGTGAAAAATTGCTGGTATCTTCAGCCCCGACACATCTGACTCCCAACATTATTTTGCTAAATCAGACATCACTTACTACACCACCAAATGTCACTTCTTCACTTCCAAATCATATGTCTCCTTCGATCAATTTGCTTGTGCAGAATCAGCAGACGCCGAGCAGTGCTGTTATAACAGGAAACAAGGCCAGTGAAGAGGAGGAGGAGGAAATTATAGATGATGACGATGACACTGTTAGCTCCAGTCCAGATTCGGCGGTCAGTAATACATCTTTGGTCCCCCAGGCTGAGATCCCCCAGAATGCCACTTTTGATGGATCGTTGGTACAGAAGATGCAGATTCCTACACTTCTGCAAGAGCCACTTTCCAATTCTTTAAAAATTTCAGATATCATTACTAGAAACACTAATGATGCAGGTTTAGGACCAAAACATCTAATGGAGGGTCAGAAGATCATTACCTTAGATACAGCTACTGAGATTGAAGGCTTGTCGACGGGTTGCAAGGTTTATGCAAATATCGGAGAAGATACTTATGACATAGTGATCCCCGTCAAAGATGACCCTGACGAAGGGGAGGCCAGACTTGAGAATGAGATACCAAAAACATCTAGCGGTGAGACGCCCAACAAACGTATGAAAGTAAAACATGATGATCACTATGAGTTAATAGTAGATGGGAGGGTCTATTATATCTGTATTGTGTGCAAAAGGTCATATGTCTGTCTGACAAGCTTGCGGAGACATTTTAACATTCATTCCTGGGAGAAGAAGTACCCTTGCCGTTACTGTGAGAAGGTATTTCCTCTTGCAGAATATCGCACAAAACACGAAATTCATCACACAGGGGAGCGAAGGTACCAGTGTTTGGCCTGTGGCAAATCTTTCATCAACTATCAGTTTATGTCTTCGCACATAAAGTCAGTTCATAGTCAAGATCCTTCTGGAGACTCAAAGCTTTATCGTTTACATCCGTGCAGGTCCCTGCAGATCAGACAATATGCGTATCTTTCTGATAGGTCAGGCGCTATGCCTGTGATGAAGGATGATGCTGTTGGCTATAAGGTCGATGCTGGGAAAGACCCTGCAGTGGGGACCGCATCTACTCCTCAGAACAAGCCAATGACCTGGGAAGATATTTTTATTCAGCAGGAAAATGATTCAATTTTTAAACAGAATGTAACAGATGGCAGTACCGAGTTTGAATTTATAATACCAGAATCTTACTGAACTTTGAAATCTCCAAAAGTTTGGTTTGCATTCAGGGGCAGGGGTTTCAAAAGACCTGTAAAACAAATTAAGGTGAAAACGAGTTCATTGGATCTGCCACACCATCTGAAGGCAGTCCAGTTGGATTATTTGTTGATAATTTTTAGAAGCAAATTATTCTGAAAGTTTGAGTAGAGATTGAGATACCCCCGCCCGAGTATCTGTTTGTATAGTTAGCTTTCAGCTTGTTTTAAAGAGGCAAGAAGAAAAAAAAGCTTGGAGAGAGAGTTTCCTGAATAGAATTTGAAGCAGTCTGAATGTTTTTTTGAAAATAACTGGAGTTATTAGCGTACCCTAGTTTATCTTACAACTTTCCCCTTCCATGTTAGCACTTTACTGCTGAATTCTCAATTATCTTAATATTGAGACTATAAATGCGTGTTGTGTTTCGGATGTGGCATAAAAAGTAAACAAGAACTTCTAAAGTTGTTCTGGAAAATCGCAGAGTAAGTCTCTGCTTGGTTGTGTATTCTGCTAGTCCAAATGGATAGCAACCTCCTGCCTCCCTCCCGCCATGAAAATGGCCGCACAGACAAGTGTCTCATCTGAAGAAAGAGTTTTAGCTAATTAGAATTGAGTTTTGCTTTTATTGCCATTGTCTGGAAAAGACTTTGGTGGCTGGACTACTGTATATATACCTTCGCAGTTGTGGCCTCTGTGGGCAAAGATGTTAATGGGAAACACATCTCTGTATTGCAGACAGGAGGAGAGGAAAAGTTCTGTTGCGTTTGTTTTGAATTCTGTGTTCTTACATGATAGAGAGTGGAAGTGAATGGAGAGTTCCCTTTTTGTTCATCTGGTTAAAAATGTTCCCCTTCCGAAATTTCAAAGTTCAAATCCGAAAGCCACCAAATAAATATTTCATTATGTATAAATCTTTATAAATGATAGATTCCATAAATGAGACTCCTACATATTTTAGGCAGGAGACTACCGGTATATATTTTTAAATGTTCATATTAGAATTTCTAATAGAAAGTTTTCATTCGAAATAGTTGAATTCATGATCTAGTATTTTCCTTTCACAAGACCTTTTAGGTTTTTACCCCTTCTAAAGTAAGTTCCATTCCATCTGCAAAGTGCTGCAATATTAGAGCAATCAGAAACTATATATGGAATGTTATATAGGCTTTTTGATTCCCGTTTATCTTGCGAACAATACGTGTACCTTTCTTTTCAGGTGACACATATTTAAAACACTTAGAGAATAAAGTCAAAACTCGTTGACATGCTAGTACTAAAAGGAAGCAGGTTGGAACAAATATATAGCCTAGCCTTTATAACAGGATTAATGTGTTGAACTTCTGTAAATTACTTTTTGCAAAGGAAAAAAATTAATAGATACTGAAAAAGATTGTTGTGAATAGTCGTTAGTCCTTTGTAACCTTGCTTAAATATTTCTTAATTCAACATAGATATTTTCTTTCTCTTTAACTATGTATTTTTAAAAATAGTCTATTTCCTGACTTTGAACTTAAAGCTTTAATCATCTTTCACGTATACATCATTCTGACGGTAAGCTGGATTCAGAGATAATGGTTTCAGTGTTTCGGTTGGTAGCAGAGGGTATCAGGCCTCAGTATTTGCAATAACACGAGAAAGAAAAATGCTATAATCTTCTGCTTACCGGGGGCTAGAATGATGTGCAGCTGTCTGTGTTCTGTTCTGAGTCTTGACGTTCAAACCATTTCGCGAACTGATCCTTGGAAAAGTTGAAGTTCCCTTAGAACTTAAGACTCGGATCTCTGGAATCTCAGTATCTGTTGCCATTCCGTGCGGATATCGACAACGTTACTCTGACTATAAGGTGCACTCAGAAATATTTTCGGTGGAAATCTGTGTACTTCTGTAAGTGTGAATGATACTGACAGCCAGCAGAGCTTCCAGACCTTTCCAATTTTACCTGCTAGGAAAATTAGTTGATCATAATACAACTTAAGAGTTTCTAACAAGGCTGTAATGACAAACCAGGTATTGAGGCTGGAAGGGAAAACTGTCCATTCGGAAGAATGCGAACAGAATTATTATGCCCTGCTGCTGTGCTCTGTGTCGGTTTTGAGTATAAAATTTAAACTCTGTGCCTAATGAAGGTGTCTTCTAGAGTTTTCTGGGGAGAAGGAAAACTGGAAAGTTAACTTGTATTTTTGCCAGAAGACTCTTCCTTGCATGTATGTCAAGGTCTTCAGTTTTTTCAGAAGTTTCTGTATCCAAAGTTCAGAATTTGTGTGAACTACTACTCCTTTGGGGCTGAAACCATTCACTCCCGGTGTTTATTGGGTGGGAAATCTCTAGCAAGATTCTGTTTAAAACTTACCATGGTGTTTTCCTATTTCGTACTTCGCTTTCTGGCTACTAAATTCCTTCTTTTTTCTTTCAAGTTGGCTGCAAATTTGCTCCTACACCAAATTACCTGTAAACCTTCTGGGATAGGAACTGTTTGAAAATACCAGTGTGCTGAAAGAGATGACAGAAAATGAAAATGCCCAAACTAAGCAAAGATTTTAAAATGCTGTAGCAATCCTGCAAGATTTACTTTAAAATAAATTTTAAATGATCATTATCATCTCGGTACTGACCCCCCACATGCAACTACGATGAGGAAATGATCTTGTCTTTTTTCCATTGTACCAAAAAGATAAATGGTTAAAAATGGTCAAGGTATTTCGTATTGTCAAGGCATGCCTAATCTAAAGGATCAAATGTTAATTCAACAGCACTGGCTTCCTCACCTCTGTCAATCACACAAAACCGTGTTCATTTCCACCCAGTACTGTAATGTTCATACTTGTACAGTCTTTCCTATCATATGACTTTAAGTTCTACTTTTCATTAACCATTTCCTGGTATTAGTTCGTAGAGCTTCTTATGGCAAAAATAAAATGTTATAATTCTGATTTTCGAGTGTATTTTTTACAAGGTTATCTTTCAGAAATGATCTAGACTTGGAGGACTTGGCTGGCTCGGTTGGTGGAGCATACAGGGGTGGGTGGGGGTCATGAGTTCAGGCCCCACATTGGCCACAGAGCTCACTTAAAAAAAGAAAAGAAATTACATAGACTCTACTAGTTTGTTTTTCAGTTCAGAGGGTATTTCTGATGACGGCACGACGAAGTTCCCCACTGGGTTTGTTGGCGTGCTGACAGTACTGACTCCATCTTTGGCTCTCCGCCGTCTTCGTGTCTGCGCGGTGACCTCCCTCGGGGCTACACGTTCCAGGGCCCTTGGAGGTTAACGTATGCCCTGACCAGAATGTAGGAAGGCTTGTTCTGATCCTTCCTAAAGTTGTCGAAACAGCTAGGAGAGCTAACAATTTCTTCCCCTCCCCTCTGGCACACAGATGGCACCACTTTATTTTTTTATTTTTATTTTATTATTTTTTAAAGATTTTATTTATTTATTTGAGAGAGAGGCAGTGAGAGCATGAGCGAGGAGAAGGTCAGAGGGAGAAGCGGACTCCCCGTGGAGCCGGGAGCCCGATGCAGGACTCGATCCCGGGACTCCGGGATCATGACCTGAGCCGAAGGCAGTCCAACCAACTGAGCCACCCAGGCGTCCCTTTATTTTTATTTTATTTTTTTAAAGGTTATTTATTTATTTATTTGACAGAGAGAGATCACAAGTAGGCAGGGAGGCAGGCAGAGAGAGGAGGAAGCAGGCTCTCCTCCGAGCAGAGAGCCCGATGCGGGACTCGATCCCAGGACCCTGGGATCATGACCTAAGCCGAAGGCAGAGGCTTTAACCCACTGAGCCACCCAGGCGCCCCTTTATTTTTATTTTAAAAGATTTTATTGATTTGAGAGAGAGAGAGAGAGAGAGACAGTGAGAGAAGAAACACAAGCAAGGGGAGAGGGAGAAACAGGCTTCCTGCTGAACAGGGAGCCCAATGCGGGGCTCGATCCCAGCACCCTGGGATCATGACCTGAATCGAAGGCAGATGCTTAACCAACTCAGCCACCCAGATGCCCCAGATGGCACCACTTTAGATAACTATACTTTGGCCTCACCACAGTGCTCTGTAAAATCTGTGGGTTGAGGTCTGGACTTTGGAGAAAAGCCGTGCAGTGCCTGGATTGTGGCCCGCTCCACAGCAAATCCGCCCCCCGCCCCCGCCGCCCCGCCTCAGTGAGTTACCGTGAATCAGACTGTCCCCGGTATGGAGTGGCTTGCTTCACTTGCTTGCTGCTTTGTTTGGTCTCAAAATGCCTTCAGTCTGGAGGATACTTCACTGTCCCTCTTCTACCTTCTAAAAGGTTTTACATGTTGGTTCATCGCATCCCCGTTGTACCTTGAACCATAATAGTCAAAAGTTGTTGTCAGTTGCTTTGGAGTGTCTGTGATACTTTTGTGGGTTCCATGAAGACGCGTGTAAGTGGATACGGAGGAGGATAGTTTTATTAATTTGAAACATCACAAAAGCAGTCTGGGTTTCCAACATGGCAGTGATACAGATTTTAAGCAACATCCAGTTTGTAGAGGTTCTGGATTAATATTTTAATGTTTCATGCCCAGTTCAATACTTTAAAGCAGAATTAGGAATAAAGCAGTAAATATTACAAAATGCAGTCAAGGTACATATCGGAAATACAAATTCCTTCATTACAGCAAATGTTCTGCAAAAGAGTAAAGCAGCAAATATTAATTTTTCTAAGGTAACATGCACTTTATATAATTCAATGTAATAAAAAAAGAAGCTGCTCAAATTAAGTGTTACAAAATCTATTCTGTTTCAAGTTATTTTGTAAAGTAAGAAAAATACATAGAAATGAGTCAGAATCTCAACACTTTAAGAAATGTGATAAATGTAGGATATACTGTGTAATGGTGCCTTTTAAAAAATTAAATACTCATACACGTTCACTAAAGCAAAAGGTAGTGTAAATGGCAAGAAATTTCATTGAGTATTACAAGTTGGTATTTGTATAGCAAGTCAATTGGTCGTTAGTCCCTTTTTGAAATCCAATAGAATTTAATATGCTCAGAACTGTAGAAAATAATAATAATTTTATATAACGCAAAAGGATTCTAGTTTTCCTGATTTGAACTCTGGATGAGACATCATTCATAATGCCGGAAGTTAAACCAAATGCTTTGCAAACATTTACTGTGAACAATGAGGGCACTTGTGCCTTGATAATTCTTGATGGCTGGGTGTCTACAAGGTAGATGGGAGCACCAGCATTTGCCTGCTACCTCTAATCCATCAAGTCGGGAGGTAGCGAAATCGGCCGGAAAATTTTCCAGTATGCGTTCTGTGTTTGCAGAACTAATTAGGTACCCTCCTGTAGCCCCTGTATTTTTACATTATACAAGTGTAGGATTATCCATCTTCCTTTAAATCACTCAAGTC
Source organism: Mellivora capensis (assembly GCA_004024625.1). Lineage (NCBI taxonomy): Eukaryota > Metazoa > Chordata > Mammalia > Carnivora > Mustelidae > Mellivora > Mellivora capensis. The sequence continues at coordinate 34,627 of PISX010009057.1, forward strand.
TCAGGTTAACATAAGATCGCAGTGAAAGTGTTCCTTCTGAAGTGAAGGCATGGGTGCCGAAGTGTTAAATTCGTCAGGTGGATGGTTTAAAGCTATGCATAATTAAAAGAACCATACAAACGCCTACCACAATGTGCCAGATGGATGTGAAATCTACGGTAACACCTAAGAATTGGTCAAGTTGGCTACTTTTGAGGTTTTGCAGACTTAAAGCGGCATTGTAACACTTTCATAATCTTGAACACTGTTGTGATTGGTCTCAACAGAAAAAAGGGCCAGTAAGAGCAGTGGCATTAAAATACAGATGATTCTCTCAGGGTGGGGTGCAGGATACGTGCGGTTTGCTGGGATTGAAGCACAATATTTGAAGATTAAATAGTCACAAAGATTAGTAACAATTCATCATCACCACCCAAGAACCTAGCCTAGCGTTTTAAACTCTGAATTTTAACCATAAGATCTCCCATAGCCAATGTCTTCTGTAACACCGCACCACGCAGCAGAACCTCTGTCTCTTTAAGAATGTGTCACTGAGATCGACTCAAAACACCTCACACGTTGGTCTTTGTATTTCAGCGCATCCTAAACAATCAGTCCTGTTCCCGTACTACTCGAGGGAATATTGCACTTTTCCCTTTGGGAGGTACTGATAACGAAAGCTGAGCTGAACGATCACAACAGCCATTTTTACAATACTCACAGAGAAGACATCCAGACACAAGCAAACAAAATCTTAGCTAGAACTCTCTGCATTGGAACCACTGGGTAGCTCCAGCTGGGAAATTTTCCTTAGGGACTGACTTCAGTGGTAGGGAAAGATAGGGCCTATAGATAAGCCAGGTGCTCAACCCAAGGTGCTAGGGTGGCGGTCTGTCAAGGGTTTGAGGACGACACTGCATTTACACAAAGTGAAACAGGTGGCAAGCCCCGCTGCTGCTGCCGCAGAGGACCGAGGTGGAGCCATAGGGAAACGCAGGTCCAGGTCCGAACCGGACAAGCTTCTTGCTGGGATGGCTCCCCAGCCTTGCTTAGCGTGCGCGCTGCCCCTTTTGGAAGCGCTGGGTTCAGCCTAGCCACCCCTGCTCTGCACTGATAAATGAATAAGCTTCATCCCTATCTTTCCCTAGCTTGGCAGGCCTTCATAAAACTTTATGCGTAAGAATCACACTTTAAATTTTGTACCCTACACACTTCCACTAAAGCAGAAATACAAAAGCCACGATAATCTCAATAGCCAGCAGGCATTCCTCTTTAGGGGCTGTAAGGTGGTGGTTTTTCAAAAGGCGGATAGTAGGGGGGAGAGTAGCGGGGCGGTGCGCTCGAGGACCACATGTAGCTGGGCGAAGGCGAGGCGGACTGGGGCTCATCAGAAAGTCCAGAGGGCGGGGAGGACGGGAAGACACCGGAATGCTGTGTAATAAAAACGAAACACCAGTTAAAGCAGCTGGGTCGCAATCCACCCCCCAGCCCATCGTTACTTAAAAAACGAGTGTGGACCAGGTGTGCTTCTGTTTGGAACAACAGCAGCCTCACAGAGTTCATGAGGGGCATCAGCCAGGGGGTCCCGCTGTCGCAGTCACTCGGGCTGCACAGCGCCCGCGTGAAGAGCATGGGGTCTTCCTCCCCAGCCCCTTGAGCCCTGCATCCAGCCACCTGGTCACTCCTACTTCTGTGTTGTCTCTTCAGTCCACCACTTCCCTGTCCATGTTTACAGCCCAAGCCTTCAGTGCCTCTCCCTCGAGCTATGGCAACAGCACCCCCGCTAGTCTTCGGAAAGCTACTTTGGGCCTTAAGAACTTCAGAGGTTAAGCCAGTAATGCCTGGGAAAGTCTTGGCCACCAGAATATGTCCCGGAGCCCATCTCACAGACCAAAACACCAAACAAAAACTAAGGTCAGAGAGGTTAATGGGCTTTCTTGGATCTGGGCTTTTCCAAGTCTGACAATTTCCGTTTCATCTTAACTGCGGCCCACCGGCCCGAGCAAGCGTGGGGTAGGTCGGAGAGCAGAGTGGAGCGCGGGCGCGGAGATGAGAACGCCAATGGTAAGAACAAGGAACAGCGACGCAGGATTCAGTATTACTTCGTGTTGTCTGACTTTGGTAGTCTTTGGGAAGGGAGAGGATAGAGATTTTTTTTCCTTTTTTAAAAACAGTCAATTGACACATCAGGAGTCATTGCTACTTCTCTTTCCCTGGCTCGTGTGTACCCTTGACCCTGATGACTTCCCTGCTCAAGGAGAGTTGGCCTGTTTTCATTTTGTTCATTGATATATCCCCCCAGAGCTCAGAACAGTGCTTGGCAAGTAGTAGGTACTCAATAAATGTTGAATGAGTGACCCTAATAACCTCAGGAGTATATCAGATGAACTTGGTATGTTTTTTTATTTTTTTTATTTTTTATTTTTTTAAATAAATGCATTTGTCAGAGAGAGAGGGAGAGAGCGAGCACAGGCAGACAGAGTGGCAGGCAGAGGCAGAGGGAGAAGCAGGCTCCCTGCCGAGCAAGGAGCCTGATGTGGGACTCGATCCCAGGACGCTGGGATCATGACCTGAGCCGAAGGCAGCCGCTTAACCAACTGAGCCACCCAGGCGTCCCGGTATATTTTTTTAAAAAAGATTTTATTTGCTTATTTGAGAGAGAGAGAGAGAGAGAAGCAGACTCCCCGCTGAGCAGAGAGCCTGACGTGGGACTCGATCCCAGGACCCCAGGATCATGACCAGGGCTGAGGGCAGACAGTTAACCAACTGAGCCACCCACATGCCCCAACTTAGCATGTTTTTTAAAAGTAAAACATTTTCAAAGAATACAGTCACATCTTGTGGGTGCCTCTCCTTGCTCTGGCGGTGGAGCATGGCTGAGGCCTGGAGACTGGGGGTCAGAGGCTGGTTTTAGGCTCTCAGGATGGGGGAACATAATAAGCCAATGAACAGGGCTGGAGAACTGCAATTTTCTGGTGTGTCTTAGTTCTAGGAGGAACTGGTATATGAAAAGAAAAACAAAAAGGAGCGCCTGGATGGCTCAGTCACTTAAGCACTGACTCTTGGTTTCAGCTCAGGTTCTGATCTCAGGGAGCCCAGGGTTCGATTCCAGGTCCAGCAGGAAGTCAGCTTGATCTGTTCCCTCTGCTCCCCTCCCCCACTCCCCCTCTCTCTCAATCTCTCATAAATAAATAAATAATTAATTTTAAAGAGATGGCTTTTAAAAGAAAAACAAAAAGACCCACTTACACCACAATTTCTCAACAGTTCAGAGTGCTGTCTGCGGGAGGTTATGCCTTTACTTTGGCTGGCCAGTCTGAGTCAATCATGTTATTTTTAAAAGTCTGGGGCTACCGAGAGTTGGCCTTGACATGAGATTTCTGGAGCCTGAGACCACCTGGCTGAGTCTCCTAATCCCCAGTCCTCACCCCTGCACTCCTTAGAAAGGGCTGTCCAGGTATCTAGGTTTTGTCCATGGCACTGAAATATCCACCCACACTGTGCTGGGACGACAAGGGATGCGGCTCCCATCACTCCCTCCTCCTCCCCTGCCCCATTCATTCTTTCAGCCCTGAGTGAAGGAATGACAGGGTCAAAGGACATGCAGAACCTTTAAAGACAAAACAACTTGAGTCGGTGGACTTCAGACAAGCCCGATTCCTTGCTAAAATCCCAATTTCTCTCTCCACTCTGGGAGGACGTCCTAGTTTCTCATTCTGCACTACAGGACTCCCTTCTTCCCTCCTCCCCTGATGCTTTCAACAGAGAGCACTGTCCTCTCAGCCCAGTGGGGACAAGAGTCTCCACGCCAGGGACTGGAGACGTGGCACTTGGCCCTTCTAAAGGCGCCACAGGAGGGTGAGAACCAGGCGGCCGGGTTTAGGTGCTCCCAGGCAGGAGGTACAAGCTTCCAACAGCGCAGCAAGAGGCAGTTCTGTCCTGGGAGGTGCTGCATGCGAGAAGCTTCTGTGGGCAGCAGCCGCTGAGGGTGGCAGTTGCACACTTTGATAGTAAAAGGGGTTGGGGTGTGACACAATGGCCTTTGGTTCTCACTTCTTGCTTTCATGTTTGGGAAGGATTCAAGCGGCCGGGAGTGGTATGATTCTCACTTCCCTTTGAGGACGCTGGGAGTCTTAAGGATAAACTTGAAGGACTCCTGGCAGAGCTAGGGAGCTAGCTGGCTGCAGTCCACACACCCTTGGGGCCTGGGGTTGGGGGGGACGAGGGGGGGAAGGACAAGGCCCACAGGACCCGCACGTAGTTTCCTAGCAACCAGCAGGCACCTTGGGAAGGATCTGGCTTTGTTACAGCTGGGGAGCTGGCCTGGTGCTTTTTGGTTCCTGCCTGGGCGTGGGAGTCGACTTTACTAATGGGACAGGCAGCTCAGCAGAACAGAGCTTTGAATCCTCGCACACCACAAAGCATGAAAAGCATCTAAATAGCCTACTGCTGGGCCACCGTGGTCAGTTCGAGCCTGCCGCCTGCCCAGTTGCTCCTTGGAGGCGGAGGCGAGAAGGGGGGTGAGCCTCAGGCTGAGGGTGATACCGGAGGATGGCCCCCCAGCCCCCCTCACCCCCACCCGGTGGAACACACTGGGCAGGCGAGGGGGAAATACAGAGAAACGGTTGAGCTGGGGCAGCCACAGCCTTCTAAGGCTTTCGGCAGCCGGTGCCATGCACCCCCTCCCCCAGGACTAAAGCAATCCTCCCATTAAACGGGTCCAATCTCTAGTGGGTCATTTTTGGTGGCTACGGTACCTTCACAGGCTTTAATAAAGACCCTAAACAGAGGTGTCTGCATTTTGCGTAGGCTGAGACTTTTGTTTACTAGGTGGACAGGAGGGGAGGCAGCTCACCGTTAGTGAAGGAGGGGGACCGGCCCGGTGGGCCAGACTGGGAAGTACAGCTGGAACCCTTGAGGTGTTACATAAAGCTCCCCTGGGGTGAATTTCCCAGCACAAGTAGAACCTGATGCCTTATACCCTGCGGAATTTGGGCTACTTGGCTAAAACCAATGTACAGGTAGGAGGGAAATGAGTGTTGTCGGGCTATGGAAGTGAGTGGGGAGGTTAGTGAGGAGGCCAAGATAGCCTCAGTTTCCATCCTTCCTGCCTTGGGAGATGGGGAGCTCATGAAGCGAGTTTGCAAGAGTTCCGCTTCTCCCAGCTCAGCACTCACAGCCTCCTCAGGGCCATCTGACCAGAGCGAAGCCCTCGTCGTGTCTGACCACAAGGAACATTTCCTAAGCTTCCTAACTGGACAGCTACCCAACGAAGGCACAACTTGGAGGGATTAAAATAAAATCCTATCCCTCTTTTTCCTCTCTCTTCTATCAGCCTTGGGGTAAAAAGGAGCAGTAGCTTTCAAACACAAAGTTACATATATAGTCCTATTTAGAAATGACCTGAATGGGGAAGTCATTTAGAAGAAAGTCTAGAAAAGTCATCTGCGATGTGGGCCCTTTTCCAATCTGAGAAGATCATAAGGAAGCTCTGGTTTTTTTTGGTGGTGGGGGAGGGAGGGGTAGGTCTGTCCTTCTGGAAATTTTATCGTCAGAGCTGGTGTGCAGTTTTGCTGATTGCTTTCTATTTATCTGGGAATGCAAGCAAGGTGTTCCCTCATCCTCTTGGCTTTCCTGGGTAAAGACTGGTATTTCCTCCTATGAAACTAGAAGGGAGGGGCGCCTGGGTGGCTCAGTGGGTTAAAGCCTCTGTCTTCAGCTCAGGTCATGATCCCAGTATCCTGGGATTGAGCCCAGGGTCCTGGGACTGAGTCCCGCATCCAGCTCTCTGCTCAGCAAGGAACCTGCTCCCCCACCCCCGCCCCCGCCTGCCTCTCTGCTTACTTGTGATCTCTGTCTGTCAAATAAATAAATAAATAAATAAATAAAATCTTTTAAAAAAGAAACTAGAAGGGAATGAAAGTTGGTGAACAAAAGAAAGCTCAATTCAAGCACACCACTGAAGTTCCAGAAGGAAACAGTTTACCTAAAAACACATCACTTAGGGCACCTGGGTGGCTCAGTCGGTTGAGTGTCTGACTCTTGGTCATGATCTTGGGATCCTGGGACTGAGCCCCACGTGGGCTCTGCTCTCAGTGCGGAATCTGCTGGAGATTCTCTCTCTTCCTCTCCCTCCCCTTCTGCTCTTCCCCCACCTAATTGCTCTCTCTCTCTCTCTCTCTAAAATATATAAAGTCTTTAAAAGAAATTTAAAAACCCACATCACTCAAAACCCACACCGCCCAACTCTGAAGTCTCCAATGAGGAAACACAGAGACAGCTCAAATCTAGAAAAAGAACTGGGAGAGGTATGAGAAGTGTCCCAGCAGCTCCTGGAGTGGGGAGCAATTTAATAATTAACCAGAGAGAGTTAACTCTCTAGAGACCCCTTCTGAGTCATGATTAGGAAGCCCATAACTTAAATCGGTAAAAAATATAAGTGTCCTAAAATAACTGGGGGAGGGGTGCCGGGGTGGCTCAGGTCATGATCCCAGGGTCTTGGATCGAGCCCCACATAGGGCTCTCTGCTCCGCGGAGAGCCTGCTTCCCTTCCTCTCTCTCTGCCTGCCTCTCTACCTACTTGTGATCTCTGTCTGTCAAATAAATAAATAAAATCTTTAAAAAAAATAACTGGGGGAAAAGATCTATGCTGGGGTCAGATTTATAGCTTCCCCAAAGAATTCTTCAAGCCAATCTAAGTCAAACAGACTCCAATGACTCCAATGACAAGAGACGGGCAATGGAAAGACTCTTTCCCCCAAAGGATGATATTTGTATTGGATATATAAATCGGATGACATACGTGAAGACCTTAGCACCACAGTTGGTGCGGAACAAGGGCTCAATGAATGGGAGCTGTTATTAAAAAGAAGAGGCTTCCACAAATCCCTGCCGGTAGTGTAGGTTTGGGTTAGGGACCCTGTTTCTGGGTTTCCACAGCACTCTGCGTAATTGTCTATTTAATTTTTGTCTCCACTGCTGTCCCCTGACCATTCCCCACTCAAGTCTCTGATTTCTTTTTTTTTTTTTTTACGATTTTATTTATTTATTTTTGTGAGAGAGCAAGAGTATGAGCAAGGGGAGAGGCAAAGGCAGGGGTAAGCTGAGCAGGGCGCCCGATGCGGGACTGGATCCCAGGACCCCGGGATCATGACCTGAGCCGAAGGCAGACGCTTAACCAACCCTGGACGCCCCTCAAGTCCCTGATTTCTTAATGCAATCAATCTTTATATCCACAGCTCTTAGCTGTGTCTGGCACATGGGAGCAGAGTAAACAGTGACAGGACTGAAGCCGACAGCCCGAGTCACCAGTGGTATTGTCAATCTTGTTTTCATCCCTGGGGTAGTGTCTGAATGAGGAACAATGGACAGAGAAATGTCTCCATATCCTATAGACAGGCTTCCTATCTTAGAGTGTACAAGGACCATCACCAGGCGGATGATTGTTCCTACTTTGGAGTTCGTTAGAAAGTGAAAATTCCTAAAATCAATATAATCAACATAATTTGCTTTGATAAACAAATAATAGAGGCAGCCTCTGGGGCTGGACCTATGTGTCTGTGGCCCCTCCATCCCAGGATGACCTTTTCTTTCCTAAAGTAAGCTCTATGCCCAACGTGGGACTTGAACTCAGACCCCGAGATCAAGAGTTGCGTGCTCCACCAACTGAGCCAGCCAGGCACCCCCTGGGGATGACTTTTTATTACTTTTTATTCCTGTGTTAATTTCAACATCCCTGCATCCTCTCTCTCTCTTTTAAAGATTTTCTTTATTTGAGAGAGAGAGCACACACGAGAGAGCATGAAGGGGTTGCAGAGGGAAAAGGAGAAGTAGATCCCCTGCTGAGCTGGGAGCCCGACCCCAGGACCCTAGGATCACGACCTGAGCTGAAGGCAAATGCTTAACTGACTGAGCCACCCAGGGGTCCCATCCCTGCAGTGTCTTAAAGGACTCTTTTTGCTTCTGTCACTGCTGAAATTATCTATGCCTTTTTTGAACAGATTCATGTTTCCCAGTCTATACCTATTTGGGGAATGAGTTCCCTCTGTTGTCTATCTGTAAATACCGTAGGCTTTAGAACAAGTTCCGGCACTATTTGTTCCCAAGCTTTGATGGACACCTCCTTATTCTGGTTCTGCATTTTATAAGAGTGAACAAGTCCATGGTCACATGTATTACTGTTGCAATATACCGGCCTAGACCTCCATGCACAGCATTGGAGCTGAACAAAAGGGCACTGTCTTCAACAAAATGGGGCTTTCCAGGTTCAATTATTTTGTGAATCTAAAGCTGAAATTAGGTTGCCCAAGGGCTTTGTGTTTGTAAACTGGCTGGCTAATTGGAAATATCCCCAAACAGTTGTGCCTTTATGTCCCCTTGGAGCATCCAGGGGCCCTTAGGAGAAGCAAATTCATTATGGGCTCCTCTCCTTTCAAAGGTATTTCCTTTGGTTCTCAAATTTTCAATTAACCAGATTTCCGTGTAATCCCACTCTTCTATGGTCAAGGGTTGACGATCACTGTAAATGTTGAAAAGACCATTTTGCTCGTTTCCTTGAAGTGCCTAGCTCAGTGCTTGGCACACAATGAAGGCCTTTTAATTAAGTGTCTTTCTTGGTTCTGTTTTTCTGTGCTTCATCTCAGCTCAAAAGGAAAAGGGAAAGTGCAAATTTGGTAACTCTATTTTGGATCTCTGTGATAACAAGGCAAAAAAGGAGGGGGGGTTGTTATTAAAAAAAAAAAACTTCCTCTGTATAGTCCTAGTTAAGGAAGTCTAGAGGAAAACCAGGGAATTGTTCCTTATTACAGACCATTCAATCCATTGGCCAGAGTCTATTGTGTTAAAGAGCAGGACTAGGCCTCTCTCAGTGGCAGAAGAATGGGAAAAGCCACGGTTGGACAGGGGTCCCTACTGATGTACTAATGAGTAATGTCCTCTCCTGGGTGCCGGTCAAGGCGCTCTGGGACACCTCCATCCTTGCTCCTTCTCTCCCTTTTCTTCCATCTCTCTGTTTCCTCTGTCTTTCCCACCCTCCCCAGCTCTCCTATCTTGCCTTGTGGTTGTCTGTAAGCTGGTCACTAGTCCCCACAGGCTGCTGAAGGCCGTCGGGCTGAGGGCCTGGCTACCTTGTCCATGGTAGGGAGGTTCCATAATCAGGGAGAGAACAAGGCAGCACGAACAGCAGCAAGAGTCACGGAGAGTTCTTTTTCTCTCAAAACATACCTGAAAGTCGTAAGCAGAATATGGCGGCAGGTGGGGAGGGCTATGGTAGTAGGTATTGTACGACGCCACTTGAGGACGAGCATAGTAAGAAACCGTCGGATGGGCATTTTCAACGGAACAGTTCAGTGCTGGCAGAGTTGGGTTCTGTAGAAGAAGAACACAGATGCAAAATAACATAAACGTTCATCACTGGGAGACAGCGTTAAATAATAATAAGAACAGAAAGCCACCGGCAAAACTAAGGAGGCAATAAAGAGATCAGTGGTGGCCAGGGGTTGTGTTGGGGGGGCGGAGAGCATGGAGGGTTTTTAGGGCAGTGAAACTACTCTATGATAGTATAATGATGGATAGGTATCATTATACTTTTGTCCAAACCCGCAGAATTACAACATCAAGAGTGAGCCCTAAGGTAAACTATGGCCTTTGGGGGATAATGACTTGTCGATGTAGGTTCGTCCTTGATAATAAATGTACCACTCTGCTGGGGATGTAGTTAATGGGCGAGGCTACGTGTGGGGTGGCAGCACCGAGGACATGGGAAATCTCTATACCTTCCTCTTAATTTTGCTGTGAACCTAAAACGCCTCTTAAAAAAAAATGAAGTCTTAAAAAAACCGCAACGGGGCACCTGGGTGGCTCAGTTGGTTAAGCATCTGCCTTCGGCTCAGGTCATGATCCCAGGGTCCTGAAAGCAAGCCCCGTGTAGGGCTCCCTGCTCAGCAGGGAGTCTGCTTCTCTCTCTTCCTTCCCCCCTACTCATGCTCTCTGTCTCTCTCAAATAAATAAATAAATAAAGTCTTGGGGGGAAAAATCCCACTATGTTATATAACATGATTCCTGACTTACATAAAAGCAAAGACCCAAATAACTATGTATGTATGTACATTTGTAAATGAAAAGAAATCAACCTGGGAAGATTCACAACAGACTGTCAACTGTGGTTATCTCTGCAGAGGGGAGTAGTATGGGGAGGTAAATGGGGACCACTCACTTTCTTTTTTTTTTAAGATTTTATTTATATATTTGACAGAGAGAGAGAGAGATCACAAGTAGGCAGAGAGAGGGGGAAGCAGGCTCCCCACTGAGCAGAGAGCCCGACTCAGGGCTCTATCCCAGGACCCTGAGATCATGACCTGAGCTGAAGGCAGAGGCTTAACCCACTGAGCCACCCAGGTGCCCCATTTTTTTTTAAGTAAGCTCCACAATGGGCGTGGAGCCTCACTTGGGGCTTGAAGTCATGACCCTGAGATCCAGACCTGAGCTGAGATCAAGAGTTCGACCCTTAACTGACTGAGTCATGTAGGTGGTCCTCTTTTTTTTTTTTAATATGTATCATTGGCGTCATTTTCCCCCCAAATTATTATTTTGAAAAATTCAAACCTATAGAAAAGTTGAAATCAGTATAAAAAAAAAACCAAAAAGACAAAAGAATAAGACCCAAAATACACTGCTAAAGGAAGTGGCCACTGACCATTAGTTCCCAAACACGGCTGTCCCAAGCAGGCCTTTATGAGTGCCGCATGGGTCAAGGTGTGGGGTCAATGTTTTTCTGACTTTCTGTGTCGTTGATACTGCTGCCATATGTGTGGATAACCAAGAGCTGTCTGCAAAATCAATGGGTCTTGATTCTTGGTACATATCTACTCCACATTAGCGGAGAGCAGCAGCTTCCTCCGGAGTGATGAAAACGTGTGGGCAGGCTTTGGCAATGGCTACAGGCAGCCACGCTGGGAGTGTTGGCAGAGGAAGCTTCCTTATAGCAAGTTTCAACACAGTTCTGCTGCTCTCTTCCTTGGAGTGGGTTACTGTTTACATCTCCAGGACAAGAAGAGAAATGTTTGTCAGCCCCTCCCACATGTGGGAGAGGGCTGAGATTCTTGACCATTCAAAGGGCTGGCTCGCTTTATAGAGAAGGAGTGCTCAGAAACGCCCTTACCTCTCCACCAGAATGCCAAGAAGAAATTTCATCCCCAAAGAAGTCCCAGAAAGCATGTTCCCTTGGCCTTCTGTCAATTAAAAGCACACCCTCCAGCTCTTGCAAAATGAAACCAGTTCTTCTATGCAAATAAACTAAGCCTAGCCAGAGAGAAGCAATCATGCAATGTAAACTCCATCTATAAAAATTTCTGTGTGTTCAGCGAGGCCAGGGATGGTGGGGGGAGGCGAGGGGGAGGTGGGATCATCTTTGAAAGGAAGATGACTGTTACAGAGACAGCAGCACAAGAGGAAGACTGAGTGACCACAGGAAAGGCACAAGAGAGAGGAGAGTCAAGGGTAGAGAGTGTAGACAGAATGGACAGGGCAAGAGAGGAGCAGACAGAGGTACATGGTTGGGTAGGGAAGGAGCCAAAGAGATGGCTCCAAGTAAGTGCCTCATGAGGCCTTACACTGCTAACTGTGATTTTACGACAGATCTGGTCTCTGTGTCTATTTGTGTGTGCGTACAGCAGTGTGTGTATTTCTGTTAGAACTCAGGGGTTCTGGGGGGGCCTGGGTGGCTCAGTCAATTAAGCAGCTGCCTTCGGCTCAGGTCATGACCCTGGAGTCCCTGGATCAAGCCCCACATCAGGCTCTCCACTCACCAGGCAGTCTGCTTCTCCCTCTGACCCTCCCCCGCCTCATGCTCGCTCTCTCTCACTTTCTCTCTCTCAAATAAATAAATAAATAAATAAATAAATAAATAAAATCTAAAAAAAAATCTCTGGGGATCCGAGGTTAAGAGAATCCCCATTACCAATCAGTCGCATTCTGAGCTTCAAGGAAACAAGAGGCTACAAGGCGGTCCCAGGAAATGGTGAACGCGGTCTTGCCTGGACGAGACATTGCGGACTTTGGAAAGAGTGCCACTTTTATGCCTCCCCACTTTCCTCCAAATCAGAGACACCGATGAGGAGAAAACGGCAAGATACAGTCACCTTTTAAGACCCATCTCAACTTCTATCTTGGGTCAAAAGACACTTCATCAAATATTTCTCAAAGATCCTTTTCCCCAAGCCTCCTCTGGTAAGGGAATGAGGACATCCATCTGTGTCCCTCTCAGGAGGGCACATTCTGGAAGCAGCAGCTCCTAGCTGATCCTCCTGACAGCTGCCAGCTCCCCGCCCTTGGCTCCTGTCCTCACTCCCTAGGAATGGCTTTCATCCACCAGCCCCCAGTGGGCCTCCCTGCAGATCCCTGGGCCTGCTGCTCAGTGTGGAGGCACACCACAAGTCCCCAACCATGTTTGGACCCAGGCCAAGGACTGTATTTAGGCTCACCTGGTTGATGTTCCAGGATGGCCTACACCACGTCTCATTTTAGTAAAGCCATCAAACTAAGGTCTCCTTCTTGGCCCCCATCTTTCACTCCCAATCGCTCTCCCATCTCAGGAATTGAATGCTTTGCCCCTGTTCTTTGCTCTGGTCTTTCGTTTTCCCCACTGGTCCTTGACCGAGTTCCCAGGCCCGGTATTTGTACTTCCCTGGCCCTCCTCCCCCTTCCCTCCTAAGGAAGCTCTGGACAGCTGGAAACAACTTGCTTTCAACTGTTCTAAATTAAAGCAGCTAAACAAAGGAGGTAATGTGTGTTAAAACACTTGTAGAACTGGAAAGGGATGTCCAAACGTTGGTCTGGGCAGCTGGGGTACAGTAGAAAAAGCAAAGGCTCTGGCATCGGACAAAGCTGGGCTCCATTCCCAGCTCTGCTGTTTCGTTCTGAGTAAGTCACTTGACCTCTGTTGGCCTATTTCCTCATCTGTTAAATGGGGGCAGAAATACTTACCTCATCAGGTAGTAAGAGTGAGGAGGAGTAAAGAAAGTAATCGTGCAAAAACCCTTTGTATAGAGTAAAGGACTATCACTGCTACCTCTCAGGACAGACCCTCAACAAACTCCTTTTCCCCCTAGAGATAAAAAGTCACAGTGAAATGAAAATTCCAGAAATAAACCTATACATTGATGGTCAACCGATTCCTTGCAGGAACCCCATGGAGGCTGCTGAGTAGCCGCCACCCACTGCATTTGAGCCTTAGGGCAGCTCGGTTGCCCAGGTCAGAAAGCACTAGGAACCTTCCAGAGAATCCTTAACACCCATCCTGCTGTCCCATCTCCCCAACTCGCCAACCCCAGAGCTTCTCCTCCAGCCAGACTGGCTCACATTCTACACAGCGCCTCGGCTTTCACCCATCCCCTTGGGGAAAGTCTCCAAGAACATGGGGTATTCTTTGTTCAACCCAGAAAGAGCTTTTCTGAAGCCCTCCCACCCCAAAGCTCCCTCGGGCCCAGACCTACAAGACCTCCTCCCTCTGAGGGTCCCACCTATGCGGATGTGTCCCCCACCCCTTAATGCTTCGGCTTTCCCTGGCGTGGGAAGGGGCGTAGGAATGAGAAATGTGTGTATGAGGGGCACCTGGGTGGTTCAATCAGTTGAGGGCCCGACTCTGGGTTTCAGCTCAGGTTGTGATAGGGTCATGAGATCGAGCCCTACATCGGGCTCTGCACTGGGCGTAGAGTCTGCTTGAGATTCTCTGTCTCCCTCTCCCTCCTCCCCACCACAACCCTTACTCTCGTTCTCTCTCTCTCTCCCTAAAAAAATAAGAAGTGGGGGAAAAAAGGGGAAATGCGTGTGTGAGAGAGGGGGAGAAAAAAAGACAGACAGACAAACTGGATGTGAGCGGGGAAGGAATTCTCCTGACTTGGAGTCAGGAGCAGGAACATTAAACTTCTTGACAACCTGGTCCAGCTCCAGTGTTTTCTTTTCCCTTATCTTACCCCTGCCTTTCACTTTCCCTTGCTGAGCTTTTTGACCGTCCAAGGTCAAATTACAAACTGCCTTTCAAGTTCCTGTTCCTCAGGGAGCCCAAAATGGGACAGAAACAGCCCCGGGCTTAGGGGCTATCTGCCTCATTTCCGGGGTCAAAGGAAAACCTCTTCTAGGTACAAAATAATTCCCTAAACACAAGTGGGACCCCTCTAGAGCGGTGGTACTCAGTCCTGGCTGCAGAACAGAACCACCTGGGGAACTTTTAAAAATATTGATGACGGGTCTTCAATTTAGACCCATTAAATTAGAGGGAGGGGTCCAGGCATCTGGGCTCTTTTAAGCACCTCAGGGTCTATTTTAATAGGAAGCCAGGTTGACAACTGTAGCACTAAAGCTATTATCCCCATAATCAGAGGTCAAGGTTTGTTAAATGAGCAAAGAAATGCTTAAAAATGCTTTAAAAGCAAAGGAAAGAAGAAGCCCATTATTATAGGGCACTTACTTACTGGGGACTGAGTCCTCCCACACTTTTGTATGGCGCATGCGTGCGCGCGCGCGCACACGCACACACACACACACACACACACACACACATGCACAAATATGGCGAGAGGTTGAGAGGGAAGATCGGGAACTCAGGGAGGTTGAGGCTGAGGGCAAGACCACAAAAGCAGCTTAGCCCAGGGCTGGCACACATGATCTTTCTGGAAAAACTCCAGGGTGAAATTCCTGGGGAGGGGGAGACTAGCATTACTCTTACCTGAGCTAAAAAAAACCTCTTTTCTTCCATCTCTCCCCAATCTGTTAAGGGAAAAACTACCCAGAAAGGTTTCCTGCTAACAGTGTGTATTTGTGTGTGGCAGGGCAGAGAAGCACGAAAGGCTATGTTTACATAACCAGCAAGAACGGGAGAATTGAGGCCACCAGCTCCTCAACCCCGCCCCCAGAACGTGCCTCAAGAACACGGGCAACTCATGTTAACAAGAAATGTTTGCACACTAACGACATTGCCTGGCTCCTTCAACTTGAGTTGCTTGAAGGCGGCTATATTCTTAAAGTGACTGCCTCTGATTTCTCCCTTCAAAACATGAGTTCCCCATCGCCTCCAGCCTCCTAGCTTGTACCTTGGCCCCCACCAGGGGCCTCTGGAATGGGAAGGCACTTCCTTCCTTACCATGTCCTTAAAGCCTCCAAGGACCGCGGCAGTGATGATGCCCAGGAACAGGCCGACGATGTTGAGGATGGTGGCAGACCAGAGCAGATGGTAGAGGTGAATGATGTCCTGGCAGCTGCTGACGTCAATGTACTCGTAGTACCCACCGGTGATCTCCACGCGGCTGGACAGGGAGAGGCACACACCAGTCAGTCCCCGGGGAGCAGGCTGTCTCTCCCCCACACAACGCCCCCAGGGCTCTGGCTATCAAGCAGCTCAGCAAAAAGACAGGTGAGCAGGTGGGGAGCTCTGGTGAGGGCCAGCACAGCCATGAATGTGCTGGGGGAGCGAGGCGTTATGATAAAATGTGCCTGCTGTTTATCCAAAAGATAAATGAAAAAAAAAAAAACAAAACACAACACCTCCTACTGACCAGAGAAACCCTTGTCACCATCACTAACAGAATATGTATGCATAGCTATTTATCATCGTAGATGTCGATCGGATCCATGATTTTGAAAAACAATACAATTATAATAGCAAAAAGGACTACAGCGCTCAGTCTTAGATAGCAAATGTGGGCACTCGGTCCGTGCCAGGCCCAGTGCTAAGCGTTTTACATATGTCAATTCATGAAATCTGTGCTGTTGAATATGGTAGCTACTGCTCATGGCACCGTTTAATTAAATTAATTAAAATGAAGTAAAACAAAAAATTCCATTTTCAGGCTCACCAGCTGCATTTCAAGTGCTCAAAAGCCACACTCCTAAGAGCCACACTGGAGGCTGGCAGAGCAGATTACATTCCCATCATTGCAGAAAGTTCTATTAGCACGGCAAATCCTTACGCTAGTCTATGAGGTGGGTCCTATCACCATTCCCATTTTCCAGATGAAGAAACTGAAGCACAGAGAGGTTAGGGGCTTGCCCAAGCCATAAGTAGGAAAGCTGGCATCTGAATTCAGGCTTCAAAGGTTTCCCCATTTCCTCTTTCAAAATGAAACAGCAACAAACACAAAAACATCGTCCCAGGAAAAAAACTGAAGACAAGCTGCTGCCCAAAACCTGAATCTCACCTCCTTGGAGAGGCCTTCCCTGGGCACTCAGTCCGAGGACACCCCCAGGCCTCCCCGCCTCCCGTCTCTCACGTGACTTGCTGTGAACTGAATTGTGTCCCCTTCCAACATTGGCAAGTGGAAACTCTAGCTCTCACTATGATTGCAATCCGACACAGACCGGGTTTTTAGGAAGTAATTAAGTTTAAATGAGGTCAGAAGGGTGGAGCCCTAATCCGATAGGATTGATGGCTTTATAGAAAGTGGAAAAGAGAGAAAGAGAGAGAGAGGAACAGATCTCCATCTGCACCCACCGAGGAAAGGCCAGATGAGGACACGATGGGGGGGTGGGGAAGGTGGGTGTCTGCAAGCCAGGAAGAGAGACTTCCCCGGCCCCTGCCATGTGGGCACCCTGATCTCAGACTTGCAACCTCCAGAGCTCTGAGCAAATGAATGTCTCTTGTTGAAGCCACCCGGTCTATGGTATTTACCAAGGCAGCCCAGCCCGAGCTGCCTGACAGGTTTACTAACCTCCTTGGATTGCGAGTCTCTAGCACTTACTCGTTCCTGTCTATCTCTTGGACCTGAATGGAAGCTCTAGGGCAGGGACTCGGTTTGTTTTGTTCACTAACGTCCCTGACACGTAGCTGGTGCTACAGAAACACTTGTTGAGCTGATTCACTGAAAGTTCCTGTCTTCCTGGATGTTGCAAACTACCTTACAACTTGACCTGGGAATCGTTAACGAATCTCCAGTATTGTGCTTCTTAAAAAAATTGAAGGTTAACCTCCAAAGGGAATCAGGGAGGGATTGTTCACGCCAGAAAAGACTTTTCAGCATCTCAGATGATTTTATTTTATCTTAGGATTCTTTACACTCAGTGTTTTCAGTGTGTTTTTCTGAGGACTTGCCAGAACCATCTGCGTGTGTGTGTGTGTGTGTGTGCACGCGCGCCTGCCTGTGTGTGTCAGTGCATTATTTGTGTGTCTGTGCATGCATATGTCTTGGAGAAAGAGATGCTTAAACATGCAGATTCCCAGGCCTGGCTCCAGTCCCACAGAATTGGGCAGAATGTCTTAGGGTGAGGCTCAGGGATCTGTGTTAACGAGCTCACTGATGTTTGAAACCCACTGTTTTGTTTTTTTTTTTTAAAGGAAACTCTGCCCCCTATGTGGGTTCCAACTCTCAACCCAGAGAACAAGGGTCACACACTTCCCCGGACAAGAGCCTGCCAGGTGCCCTGAAACCCACTGTTTTAAATAGTAAGCTTCTAGAGTAAGATTTTAAAGGTGTCTTCATTCATCAGAATTTGAACTGGATTTCAGTATGTTCAAGGGCAGAGCTGGAGCCCACCCATAAGCAGGAAGGGATACACAGAAAATTTATTGCCTAAAGCTTAAAGACCCGTGACTCCCTGCGTACATCCATGAACACAGTAACTCCAAAGTAATTATTACTCGTGGCAGGTAGAATATTTTGTTTTTGAGAGTATCAAATAAGAATACATATATCTAGCTATCATCAGAGATGTCGATCAAATCTACAATTCTGAAAAATAATGCAATTATAATAGCAAAAAGTGCTATAGTCCTTACTATTACCTGGTTCTACTCTAAGCAGTTTGCAAACACTAACTCAGTCAATCTCTATAGGAACCCTATATGGTAGGGGCTATTTTTATCCCTGTTACATACAGATGAGAAAAATCAAGGCAGAGACAGAAATTAAGAGGTAGAGGTGAGATTTGAACTCGGACACTCTGGCCTTGAGTTTGTACTTAACCATGACATTTTGCTGCCTCTCGAAATCAAAACTGAGTACCACTGACATAGATCACTGTGGAATTCTATTACTCTATCATTATGAATTACAATCAAGCAAATCAGATTTATATTTCATGCTACGTTTTTTGGATATTACTTGCACGTATCTTTTCTTTTTCATTGAACCTAATACAAAACCACAAGCCATAACATTGGAAGGAAGACCTATTTCATTACCTTCTTGAAAAATTCTTGCTTCTGATATAAAATATGAACATATCCCGTGTTTATTGGGATTTTAAGGCATTATTCTCAAGAGTATCACTTATTAATAGATTTAAGCAGTGAAAAGAAAGATCGCTTACTGCCACAAAGAGGCACAGACAGGACTGCCGAAAGGCAGGCCGGTGGGTAAGGGTGAATGTGGGGTTGTCGGGGTGCAGGAGAGGCTGAAGAGTCAGCTTCTGACTTCCCCCAGGTTATCTTTGTCTACTTCCCAACACACCGAGGGCAGGCGGGGAGTACACATAGACAGGCAGTACTGCACAGAAGACTCTGGAGTTGGACCATGTTTGGATCCTAGCTCTTGTCGCTTATTGTCTGACCCTCAGCAACTTTCTTAACTTCTCCGAGCTTGGGGGGTTTAATGAGAGAATGCACGAAAGCACCATTCCAGCACCTAATAAGAGCCCCCGGCAAAGTATGTAGCTATGTTTTTCTTCCCCCCTTCTAAGAGCCAGCCTCTGGCAATGAACCTTAGACTCTTGTTCTTAGAAGCACTGACACTTAAAAGGCGCAGACCACACCACCATGATAGGTTAGTGGTTTGTTTAAAAATATTTAATAATTTTAGATACTATATGTTTGGTTCCAGTTTGAGCAGGTTCAGCAGCTTTTGAAGTACTTTTTACTTAACCACGAAGTGAAAGAACATTAATGCTTAGATCTGGTTTAGGGTTTAGCAAATGAATGTGGTTTGTTTCTCTGTGAGATTCCGGATTCCACTTGGTTCGGTCTCTAGACTGTAAGGCCCTCCTACCAGACCCTACCACTGCCCGATTAAGCTTCTTTGAACATTTTGAAAACTAAATCATTCATTTAATCAAAATCCTCCGTGGCTCTCCATTCATTACCTTCCTGAAAAAGAGTCCCAATTCCTCAGGCTGCCATAATCTGACTCTAGAAGGGAGTCTACACTCCAGCTAGCCTGGAGCCCCCAGGAGCCCCAGCCTGGCCATGCTGACTACCTACTCCAAATCTATGCTCAGATTTCTGTCCCTGCATGGAGGGTGCTTCCTTCTGTTCTCTGCCTGTCCTAACCTCTCCCACTACTCGAAGCTTCTGTACCATCTCTCTAGTATCTTCTACAAGGACTCCAGTACCCCATACATTGGCTTTTTCCCTGGACTCCCACAGCCTCAGACAGCATGTTCCTCTTAGTCTGGCACTTCGCGAATGTCAGTAATTCAGTTAGTCATTGAATCCAAAGTTTATTGAGGGCCCACTCAGTGCAGAGAACTAGGCTGGGTGCGGAAGTTACAGTCAAGTTGGACCTAACGTCTACACCTAAATTGTAACCTCTTGAGGGTGACGGTCTTCTCTTACACTTCTGTTGTGTCTCCCTCACTGCCTAGCACAGTGATAGAAACATTCTAAGTCATCAATAAACACCTGGTGAATGAGTAACTGAGTTCAAAGACTGATTGTGGCATTGATCATAAGCTTGATTGCCCAATATAGGCTTTTACCCTCTTGCTCTCAACTTGTTGGGTGTGCGTGGAGAAACAGATGACCTCTCTGTGTTTCAGTCATCATTTAACAAAAAGGAGGAGGCAACAGACCTTGGATAAGGCAGCAAGACATCATTCTGCCCTTCCATAGGGACCTGAACCCTGGGAATCTCATGCGGGTCTAAGCTGCCCTCCCCACAACCCCCACTGGTAAACTGAGTTCCATAAGGGTAAAATTATGCTTTCTCCATACCTATTCTTCTCGAACAGTCCCTGGCACATATTTTAGGAGCTCCGTAAAAGTTTGTTGAAGGGAGGAATGAATAAAAGTAAGCTACCTCTTTCTGTTTTATTACCAGTGGAGACAGCTGACAGACTACCCCATATCCCTCCATTTCCTTTAGGTGACGCATTGGCAACCAGTGAGAAAGGCTAAATGGAATAATCTATGTTTGGTATTAAGACCTCACTGCCTTGACGTCAGAGAAGGTCTGTGGGTTTGAGGGGACAGTAGAAACT
Source organism: Mellivora capensis (assembly GCA_004024625.1). Classification (NCBI taxonomy): domain Eukaryota; kingdom Metazoa; phylum Chordata; class Mammalia; order Carnivora; family Mustelidae; genus Mellivora; species Mellivora capensis. The sequence goes on from PISX010009057.1 coordinate 54,787, forward strand.
CTGTTTCCATAGCACTATACAAATGACTGCCCGATGTTTTTGTTCCCACTTTTTTTCTTCTTTCTTGGCCTCCTTTCCAGGAAATAGACCGGAGGAGCTGGCAATTGATTAAAAATAGGTTTCGTGTGAGGAAAACAAATACACACTCGGCAAAATTAAAGTCCCCACGTCTCTCAGAATGCTTGTTGTTAGCTATATTTACACCTGGAGTTCAGGTCTCTTTGGCACTGACTGGAAAAAGCCTATGGACAAGGAAAAACTTTCCCCTCTATTGTAGGATCGTTGCCTCTTCAAATCTCGTGGCCCTAGTTTATGACCCCATTGAGACTGTTTCCTGATGGAAAGTTCAGGAAGTCTTTTCCTAGTGGCTTTGCCTTTGGAAACTTAGCACTGCCGACAGGGCCTTGACTGATGCCCGGGGTTGGTCTCCGGGCATCAGGTAGGTGAAAACCATTTCCAGGCTTGAAGATCTTTAGGGACAATATCCCCGTGACCCCTCTTAGTTGCCTAGGCCAATATTTTATTTATTTATTTATTTATTAAGAAGAAGGTATTCTTCTTTTTGGTACTTTCCCAAAAATGTCACTCCTGTTTCATTAGGTCTTTACTCATGCCTGGTCCTGTGCTGGGGTCTGGGGATATAGATAAGATGAAGTCATGTTCCCTGCCTCTAGAGAGCCCAGAGTTTAGCACTGCTCCTCATAAAATTCCTTTAGACAATTTAAAGACCATCCTGGCCTAAGTTGCTCTAAGAAAGTAAGAAAGTCAGTTATTATCAAGTTCAGATTGACAGGAAGATATACTGGGGCTCCACTTTCGGAAAAAAATTTCACCTAAGGACTCAGTTAAATGTAATTTAAAGTAGGGTTTAGTTTGTGCAAACCTTTTCCCACCAACACACCTAATTGCAAAGAGAAAGGTGTGTGCACAAGGAATCACTTTGCAGCCCTCCCCAAGTTGGCCTCCCCTCTTTTCCATCTCAGGCCTGTGGTGCTGGCCAGCTCCCAGACCCCCCTCAGATTGTCCCCCCTCCCATCCAGGAAGTGGGAAAAGAGGGGGAGCAGCCCAGAGGAGGGGGGAGAGCAGGGAGACAGTAAGAGAGAGGGAAGAAGGGGAGAGAAGAACAGCAGTAGGGAAAGGGAGGCAAGGGGAGGAAAAGGAAAGACAGCAAAATAACCCCAATTCCCGTGGGACCTATTTTACATTCCTTTGATCATTTTTGGAAGGATGAGCTCAGGAAGTACAATTATAGCCAGCCTCTCCATCACCGCTGTGAAGGAGGGAAGTCCTTTACAAGTGTTAGTTATTATTACAACATGAATAATTGAACCTCCCAGATAATCCCCAAACCTCATTTGAGTCTTTAAGTTTCTCTTCCTCCGCCCGCCAAACCTTTTAACGAAATGAGGCTGGTACAAGGGCAGGAGGTAAAGGGCTTGTGTGAGTCCCTCATGTCTCCTCCCTGCCTCTAGTCTGCCAGGTCTTGATTCTCAAACCAGAGTGACGGGACCCCAATACCAAAAGGAGGGAGTGGGAGTGAGATGGGGGCTGCATCTATCTGATCCTTCTGGATCTAGCTCCAGTCAGGCCCCCTCTGCCAATTCCCTTCCTCTCTCCCTCTCCAGGCCCTCAGAGCCCCATATTCCACACTCTAGCATTCAGTGGCTTATGGGGTCTGGCGTTGAGTCCAAATTGTTTACAGGGTCAAGTCCAAAGTCATTCCCATGGCCTGTGAGCTCTCTGTGGTCGCTTCCTACCCCCTGTCAAACAGACCCCACCCCACAACGGCTGGGAATGACCACCTCTACCCCCTTTTGGTTTGTTTCCTAACTCCCTACTCATCCTTTAAACTTCAGCGCCCACATCACCTCCTCCTTGACACTGTCCCCCAGCAACTCTGAGTTCAGTCATTTGGGTAACCAGGGTCCCCAATGTGCCCACTAATCCCCACTTTACTTATCACACTCTGGTATATGTAATCAGTTGTCCACACATCCCCCACTAGTCTGTGAGCTCCTCAGTGGTAGACTCTGTATTCCTACCCCCTAAATATGTTTTGAAAGAAAGAATAAGTGATGTTTTTGCAATTAGAGGGCAGAGAGCCAGGGTGGTTGTAACAGGACTAGCACCGAGTCTGCTCCTGCCACAGGGCCTTTGCACTTGCTGTTCCTGCTCTTTGAAATACTCTTTCCCCAGATATCTATTTGGGTTACCCTCTGCCTTCGTTCAGGTCTCTGCACAAATGTCCCCTCCTCAAAGAGACCTTCCCTGGCTACTTTGTCTCACATAGCACACAGGATCCTCACCTTGTCACTATCTATCTACCACCCCTGGCTCATTTTTTTTCTCAGACCCCTGATCAACCCTTGACATATTATATATTCATGCACTATCGGCTGTCTTCCCTAATAAAATACCAGCTTCATCAGGGTAAGGACTTTTATTCTGTTTGCTACTGAATCAGCAGGGTCTAGAACAGGGCCAGGCCCAGAGAAAGGGCTCAGTAACTATTTGTTGAGTGCTGTTGAACTTGGACTTAAGACAGAACTGGGTTTGAACCCCATCTCTACCATTTCAAGTTCTGTGTGACCTTGGGCCAGGTGTCTGCTTCCTCTGAGCCTCACTCCTCACTCTCCACATCTGTAAAATGGAGATGATCATCCCACATGCATCAGAGATGAGGACTAAATGAGATCAAATATTCCAAAGCACTTTGAACGGCGCCTGGCACAGGGGAGGCAAGTAACGCTTATTAGCCGAAATCTGTTGACAGACCAACATCTTGCATTTCTCTGATCTGGACAGCGGCGTGCCCTTGCACTCTGTCCTCCCGCCCAACCCCCCCTCCGCCTCCCTGCCCCTTATAGTCCCCACTGGGGTCAGACTGTCACTCCCCGAGCCTGGCCGCTCAGCACGTACTTGCCACAGTTGTAGAGGTCACAGCAGAAGCAGGTGTTGCCCCGGATACGAGGCGTGCAGAATCCTCGGCTGAGGTGAGGGCAGTTCACCTGAGGGCACACACAACAGTGAGGGGGCGGGCTGGCGGGGATGAGGACCTGATGCTCCGGGACTGGAAATATGAGTTAGTGACTGATGGAGACGGCAAGGACGGGATGGCCAGCTGTCAGATGAACACCCCGGCGTGGGGGAGGGATGAGGCTGGGCCCTGGGCTGGCTGAACTTGTGCCTGAGACAAACCACCGAGGGGCCGGGGTCGATTCCAACCCCGGCCACAGCCCTCAGTGCCCCATCCCTAAGGTCAGAGATGCAGAGGAAGGAAGGATGGATGGAAGGACAGATGGAAGAACAAATGACAGTAGGAAACAGGACAGGTGGGGAAGGGGAGCCAGGGGATGGGAGAGGGGAGAAGGGAAGCACATGCAGGCTGAAGTACAATAGTACCTCTCTAGCTGCCTGGGTAAGGTTCCTCATAACCCTCGCGGAAGGAGAATTTTTGGTTGAGGAACTTATGACCTTATATAGGAAAAATAGGATTAGGGGGAGCAGGGTTACAAGCAAACCTATGGAAGTCATTATTAATATTTTCACAGTCACCAAGTTAACATAAGAAAGCGATCAGCACGAAATCGAGAGAACATCAATGACATTTTTACACATCTCGAGTTTGCAAACAATTTAAAAGATCAGTTTTTCCATTTACCATCTTTCAAGAACTTTTCCAGACTCCCTTCCCCATATGGATGCAATGAAGTGCTTGTAAGCGGACACTTTTTTTTTTTTATATCTGGTCCTTCATGTAAATGCTCACTGCCTTTTTGATAAGCTGTCAGCATACGCGCCTTTCTACTCCTCCCTTTGAACCCGAGGATAGTTAGAAAAAACGGTGAATTTGCAATGGGAGGAAGGGTGGGGGTGAGCAGGTGAAAGGCAGGGCCAAAATAGAAGTATTTGCCCTGGTGCCTTGGGAGGAGGGCCGTCACTTTGCTGAACTCCAAGGGCACCATTCACACAGTACTTTATGTCGAATGGCAGTTTCATGTTTGAGGGCTCTCTGGGTTGGGGGTCAATTATTATGTGTTCGCTGAGCAGGCAGTGGGTTGGGTCACTTTCTGAAAATGACCCGGAGCTGAGCTTCCCCTCACTGCCCACTGCCTCTGGTTCTGCGTGAGGCATGGAAGAAGGGAGAAGTTGCCATGCAAAGTGACCCAGACTTCTCAATGGCCCTCATTTGGCTTCCTGACTTGTCTTGCATGTGGGACTCAGGCTCTGCCTCCCTAGTCCAGACCCCAGGCTCTGGTGGGGCTCCTCGTTTTCTTCCAGCTGGCCACCTAATCCAAGCAACAAAACCAACATCTGCAGAGCCGGGGACGGGGCCTGCCTTGGGGCCTGAACTCAGCTGTCCCTCTTGGGATGGGAGCCACACACTGAGAAGCTGCCTGCTGGGGTCACGGGGGCAGCCTGTGGCCACAGAGCAAAGTAAATCTGATTAGGTCTCAGGAGGCTCCAACCTATGACCGTGGCCTCATTAGCACTTGTGCTCTGACCCACTGAGCAAATCAACTGTAAACACCCAGTGGCAAGCCTTAGGCCTGTGAAAAGGAGTAAAAGAAAGGGGGTTTCAGGCAGAACAGAAGACCCTCCCAAAAGGTAAGGCACACAGCCTCATTCGGGCTCACCTCCTCAGCCTCCTTCTGGGATGTCTTGGGGACATAGTGGCACCGGTTAGCGTAGAGTGGTTTCAGATCCTGGAAAGGGAAACAGCAAACCAAAGAGTTTGGGTTTTGGAAAACAAAGCAGCAAGTGCTCTGACTGGTAATAAAACATCTGAAAATGCGCACACGCGCGTGCACACGCACACACACGCACACGCACACGCGCACAAGCCAGCAGCAGGTCGGGTTAGTTTCTGAGAGCAGCTCATCTATGGAGCCCAAGAATCTGAGAATTCTCGTAACTGCTTTCCACCGGGCCACTTGGTTAATGAGAAGTTAGGAAATTGAGAAATCAGTTCCTTGAAATTTTCTCTCTGGTTTTCTTTTATTTCTAGTCTCCATCTTCCTGTCCAGAGTCCCCAGGGAACAAGATGCAGTACTCCTGCAACATGGTATTCCCAAAAGGAGGGAGCCCAGCTCCCAAGATGAGGTCTCATTATCATCTGAGCTCAGGAAGCAAGTCCCAGGGGGCTGAGCAGCTGCTGAGACTGCTGTAGATTCTAACTCACCTGAACTATGAGCCATTTTCACTCAACTACACAGATTAGATGAAGACTGTGACCTCTGAGAATACCACGAAAACCCAGAAGACTAACATGGGGCTCAAGGACAGTTGACTTACCCTCCTGGCTTGGCCAGCTTCCTGGTGAGGGAGCTCTCTGGCATGGGGGTTGGGGTAGATCAGACAGACATGATCCAGCGCTGCCTGAGAACTTGCAGGCAGGGGATGCTGTTCACTTTTGGAGTGATGCTAAACATCCCCCAAGGGGTAGGGGGCTTTGGCCAAAAGCAGGCTAGGATGGGACAAGCAGTTTATGCAAAGCGACCGCAGAGTTTGGCCAAAGCATCCTCCCTCCTGCCCCCACTTTTCTCACCATTTTCAATAACCCTGGCGGTTGCTTTTCCCCACACATGATTTGCCATCTCCTGTTCCTGGTACCCCAGGGCCTCCAGCCTCCCAGCCTCCCAGCCTGCAGCCCCATCGAGGACCCAGGACTTTCCATCAGCGGCTTCTACGTGAAACCTCCTGTCTGTCCAATGTCGGCTTAGGCTGGAGTCAGGCTGGAAAGGAATGAAGGGTCTCGTGCTCGTACACAGCAAGGTTTATTTTCCGTGCTTGGGAAATAGCAGAGGCCCTTATTATCTTGGGGAAGGGGAGGCTTGATGTGCTGGTCACAGCCCTCCTGACCTTCCAGTTCTGCAGAAAGTGTTCAGCCACCAACTAAATGAAGACAGACACGTTCACACATGATGGTTGCCCACGTGCCGCACTGAGACCCCCAACGGGAGGTAGGAAAAAGTCACTCAGCTCAGGCTCGGCAACCTTTTAAATCTGAAGGGCTACCAATTCCAGAGTGAAGAGACAGAAATGAAAATTGCTTCATGAGCAATAGTGAGTGGCTACTCTGTGCCAGGCCCCCACAGGGCGGTTCCCACCCATCGTTTCGTATGGCACTCAGTTGAAGCCTGAGAGGGAGGTTACTGTGACACAAGAAGGTAAAGTAACTTTCCCAGCTGGCTAATGGCCGTGTTAGTGGGAGGAGAAGGGAAGGAAAATAGGAGACGAGAGAGAGAGAAGGAACAAGACACATTTAGAGGGATGTGTAAGAAGGGTAGGTCTTGAGAGGAAATGCACATGCCCCCCAAGCCAAAGAACAGGGCAAGATGGCGCTGAAGGACTCCAACAACTGAAAAAGCTGGCTTAGGGGCGCCTTGGCCATCACAGCAGCTAGAGCATGCAACTCTTGAACTCAGGTTGTAAGTTCAAGCCCTATGTTGGATGTAGAGATTACTTTAAAATAAAATCCTTTAAAAAATACATTATTTATTAAAAAAAAGAAAGAAAAAGAAAAGGCTAGCTTTAGCCCACCCAAGCGGTGCTAGGGTCCAAAAGTGCCTTTCATTAAACTGGCCAATAGATATCGCCATCTGTCAATCAAAGCCTTCTTCCTCAAAACTCCCCGGGTGTCCGTGAGGACTGGCAGATATCACAGGACAGATACAGCATAAGCAGGAAGGTTTTCTTAAAGATTCATCCAGCCTTACCCCAAATCTCTGAGTCAAAAGCCCTACTGCAAGCCACTAACTTTAGGAAGTACTGAGGGCCTGGAGTCAGAGACAGGTAGGCGGTCATTAGAGAAAACTTCCAGTAAATATAACTGGAATTTTCCCCATTGCCTCTGACGGAGGCCAGTGATCAAAAAAACATGAGGAGGATCAAGGAAATGCAAGTCAAAACCACAATGAGGTACCACGTCCTTCCCACCAGGATGGCTAGAATTAAACAGTCAGATAGTAAGAGTTGGCAAGGATGAGCAGAAATTGGAACTCTCGTACATACACTTCTGGCAGGAATGCAAAATGGTGCGGCTATTTTGGAAAACTGTCTGGTAGGTCCTCAAAAGGGTAAACATAGTTACCATATGACCCAGAAGTTCCACGCCCAGGCATATACCCAAGGAAAATGAAAACATGAGACCACACAGTACCTGAATGCTTACAGCAGCATTATTGGTAAGAGCCACAAGTCAGAAACAACCTAAATGTCCACCAGTGAAGGGACAAACCAAGTGTGGTATATCCATACAGTGGAATATTACCCGGCCGTAAAAAGAAATGAAGCACATGGCGCAGTGTGGATGAGCCCCGAGAATATCACCCTCCATGAAAAGAAGTCAGGTCACAAAAGACCATAATATATATTATTCCATTAATATGAAAGGCTAATTAATGTAGGGAAATCTATAGAGAAGAAACAGTAGCCTAGTGGTTGCCTAGGGCTGAGGGGAATGGGGCATAGGGAGGTGAGAGCCCAGACTGTGGGGTGTTGAAAACCTTCTAAAATTGATGTGGTGATAGTTTGCTTGTAACAGTGAAGATACTGAAACCTGTTGAATTGTACACTTTAAATGGGTAAATTATATGGGATGTGAACTATATCTCAATAAAGCTGTTTATTTTTTTTTAAGATTTTATTTCTTTGACAGGGAGAGAGAGTGCACAAGCAGGAAGAGCAACAGGCAGAGGGAGAAGGGGAAGCAGACTCCCCGCTGAGTGGGGCTCGATACCAGGACCCTGGGATCATGACCTGAGCTGAAGGCAGATGCCTAACTGCCTGAGCCACCAGGCGACCCAATAAAGCTGTTTTAAAAAAAATACACATCAGGAGTGAGAGGAGGAGGGAAAAGGAGGAAGCCATTTTAGCACATGATGCCGTCAAAACCTACTGCAGGCTTCTTGGCCACTAGGCCTCTGTTACCATGGAGACTGCCTCGAGAGTGAATACTCCTTGTCAAATGGGGATAATAATGTCTGCCCTACATATCTCACAGGATTGCTGTGGGTCTCAAATGAGATAATAGATAGGAAGGCACACTGAAAAACTAAATGCGCTCCACAAAAACAAGGCATTATTGTTATGAAAATGGCTCCTGTTGAATGCAACATGGCACCCATGCTGAGATTGGCTGTAACCTCACTACACAAATAGGTGTGTACTCAGAGGGTAAGATGCAGAAATGCTAAGACTTGTTATGCGAAGGTGGTAGGCTTGTGGATGTCACAAGTTCCCCATGTGTCATTTTTCTTCTTTCTAAGAAGAAAAAGATGAAGAAGATGGCTGCCCTCAGCTAAGATCAGAAGGGTTGGGTCTGATTATCAGGGCCTACATTTAAATTCTTGACCCCGAAAAGAAAATTGGGCCAAGAGCCTCTCTCTCCCACCCCTGACTCTGCCCCCTGCCCAGAAAGAGTCACAGGATGCCTGGGTGGCTCAATTAGTTAAGCGGCTGCCTTCGGCTCAGTCGTGAACCCAGCGTCCTGGGATCGAGTCCCACATCAGGCTCCTTGCTCAGTGGGGAGCCTGCTTCTCTCTCTGTCTCTGCCTGCCACTCTGTCTGCCTGTGCTCGTGGTCTCTCTCTCTCTCTCTCTCTCACACACAAGTAAATAAAAAATAAAATCTTTTTTTAAAAAAAGAAGAAAGAGTCATATTGATATGAATACATTAATACTAGGAGATCTTAACACGCTACTCTCAGTAATAGACAGATCATCCAAGCAGAAAATCAATAAAGAAACAGGAGCCACCAGTTCAGAAACTCTTTGTGGGGCAGCACTGACCGCACGAGTTCCTCTAATCTTGGCCAATGACGGACTGACTCTTACGCCTGAGAGGAGGGTCCAAGAGCAAGTTGGAATTGAAATAACATCACAGATCACCCTTCCCCAGATCTAACCATACTCAGGCCACTGCCTCAGGACGACTGGCACTATTTGCCAATATCAGTAATCCAGAGAAGCTTCGGATAATACAGTTTTGCTCTAAATTGACTGTTAAGGAAAACAAAACATTTCCAACTAGCTCATGAGATGTTTTCATTTTCTGAACAGGAGTATCTGTGTCTGTTGTGGGGACCCAGTAAGTTGCCATGGCTTGCGTTTGATTTTGGTTTGTGAGCGATCAGAACTATGTTATGACCGCCCTGGGACGTAGGCACTTTTGCTTTTGTGGGCCCCTCTCTCCATTAAAAGAGAGTGAAAATTATATTTTTTATTTTAATTATATCTAATGATTGCTTTGGTATAAAGACAAATATATTTATATGTGAAAACTTCTCCTTGACCTAAAAACTCATCCCTTTTCTACTGATTTGAAAAGAAATGATAATATTTTTATGAAACCCTGGAAGTACCATGGGTCATAAGCACTGTGCCCATTATGCCTAATGGAGAAGTCAGCCCTGGCAGAATAGTCTGGAATAGTGTGGAATGGAAAGTACGAAAAGAGGGGCAAGGGCTCCTGTGGAGAGCCACATGGGAATGCCCTGAACCCCAGGCTTCCTCAGAGAAGAGCCTGAGTTTGGGTTTCAGGAGTCAAATGGCCTTTCTCAAGGCACAGCTTTGAGGATTTGGCCCCTCAACTCCAGGACTGGGCTCTGAGTGGAAGCTTCTAGCCCTAGGGTTTTCTCTGGACCCCAGTCACATCACTAAACACCAATCCCTGTTATAGGAACAGAAAGGTTCAGGAATCTGTGAAGAGGTGACTCTGTGCTCAGGGTCTGTTCCTGCTGTTACTGAAACCTCCAAGGCTCTCAGAACTCATACGCCTTCCCGCTTCTCCCTACCTCTTCGCCCCCAGTGTCCCTTCCAAGCCGTTCCCCGGCCCCAGTGCCCTTGCCTCTGCCTTTCCAAATCACACTTTCATGTCAAAGGCGATTCAGAGAAGCCTGTCCTGGCTACCAGAGTTCAAGAGAAATGGCTCTGGCACTTAGAGTTCATACCCCCAGCTTCGCCCCGGTTTTCTAGATGACTGGGGGTTGAGGGGCGTCCTCAGCTTGACACTCAGCGACGTGAGACAGGGATCCCGTTTTTCCCCTCCTCTGGACCCAGCATAGCCCTTAGCACACACACCCCGCACACGCTCGGTGAAGTCTTGCTCTATGGTACGCTTCCTCTGACCCAGGGCTAAGAGTACTCACAATGTGTCTGGCAGCGAAGACCCCGTCGACGATGGCACAACAAAAGGCCGCAATCACACCGAAGCTGATAAAGACGATAGACGCCACCAGCTGCGGGGGGGGGGGGGACACAACACAGGTGTCTGTTAGCCATCCACTCTTGCTGCTCCCGGATACTAGAGGATCCCCAAGAGAAAGCCAGCCAAAGGCGAATTGTGGCCAGTTGCCCCGCGGGGGTGCTTTTTTTCAATCACCCAGGATGAGTGGGAGCCAGGGGAGGCTGGGTTAGGGGCCGCCAAAGGCATTTTTTACATTTTCGGGGCAAGCTAAGAAATCCATTGTGAGTCTGTGAGCACCAGATCAAGAGGAGGCTTTGCTGATACCCAGCATACTGTCTGCGGAGGAACATTCTCTCCCTGTCGAGGAATTTGACTGTGTGTCCCTCCATCCCCAGACTCAGAACGATGTTGCTTGCACCTCTGATGTCGCGTAGTCCAAAGCCCTGTTTTATTTACTGTGGGGTTGGAGGCTCAAAGAGCGGAAGTGGTGCACCCGGGGTCCCCATCCAGAGAAGAGCCCGGTGCCCACCAGCTCCCGGTCCAGCGTTCCTCTCAACCCCTCACTGTGGGCAGCGATGGAGACGGGGACGATTCTGAGTTCCCACACAACCCCACCTGGCCTTCTGTGTGGTTGAGGAAGGCACATTCAACTTATTAAGATTTAAACATCGAAGACATCTCCCAAGGATGGAAGTCCTAGAACTGATCAACTCTGTGTAGTACTTATGAAAAAAATTTTTTTAAGATTTTATTTATTTATTTGACAGACAGAGGTCACAAGTAGGCAGAGAGGCAGGCAGAGAGAGAGGAAGGGAAGCAGGCTCCCCGCTGAGCAGAGAGCCTGATGCGGGACTCGATCCCAGGACCCTGAGATCATGACCTGAGCCGAAGGCAGAGGCTTTAACCCACTGAGCCACTCAGGCGCCCCCTTATGAAAATTTTTAAGAAAAAGGTCTGCTTGCACCAGACTGCCCTATACTCTGATCATGTTAGATAACAAATTTTCCTAATAATCTGTCTTCTTATACAAGGGAGATAGCACAAGCTGATGTGGGGGAAGATGCTTCCAGTGTCGGGGGTGGGGGGTGGGGATAGGTGTCACCTAAACCCACCATCTGCCCCGGGTAGATCCTCAGAAGGAGACAGAATCAGTCCTTTTCTTCCTCGAGGTGTTTGTTGGGGGAAAAGGGGAAAAGAGCACGGCATTAAACTGCTCTCCAGGGCAAAATCAAATCAAAGTCAAGGCTACCCTAAGGTTCTCCTTCTTAGCAGGCTGGGAGGAAATAGTTCTCTCCTTCAGGATTGTTTAGAAGCCTCTGCCCATCAATCTCATTTCACAGCGCTACAGAGAACTGGTAAATAATGGATGAACGCTGTCGTGAAATTGGCATTATTAGCTATGCGATGATCAGCCCTGCAATTAAAACTCCCCCATTATTTTGAATAATGTAAGCCCAGAGAGCAAACAGGAGTGGCGGGAGAGGAGGGGAGTCCAGGTGAAATGGAAGAAGAGAACGCTGAGCGCTCCCCTGAGGGAATTCCCCACATTGCTGGGGGAGGACAGACGTTGGAGTTCTCTGTCCCTGGAGCTATTACGTTATCTGATTAAACTTGCTGTTAAATAGACCCCATTATCAAAGTCTAGATGCCACAGAGGCTTGTGCTGGGGGAGCCTAATCAGTGCACCATCTGACCACTGTCCAGGCATCCTGATTTACAAGCGTCTAAAACTGTAATATGCTTACAATTCGGTCGGTGCCAGGAAATCCAGCAGCTTGCCCTTGTGGGCCCCCATTAGGACATAGAACGTTCTAAGTTTTGCCTCCTGTTATCTGCTCATTCTTCCTTCGAACCTTACAACACACTTAACTTCGAGCTCTGGGTAATGGGAACACGTTAGGTTGGCTCGCTGTTTTGTCTTCAGCGGGCCCGTTTGTTCTCTTAACTGAAGTCTCCTAGAGGGTAATATCCTAAAAGACAGGAATCCTCTGCAAAAACTTCCCGCAAATTTATGCATCAGAGAGGGAGGAGGAAAGCAAAGGGCAAGATCCAGAATATTCTATCCCTTTCACCTAAGGAGACTAACCAGGGCACCGAGGGAGTGTCGGGCAAGACGAGAACAAGTCCCATACCACAGGGTCACTTTAGAGTAAGTTCCTTGGTGGCTGAGGAGAAAAGGCAAAGGGGCATTTTTTTCTGTGGCCCGACCTGGGAAACCTTAAGAAGCATATTAGTTACCCATATGAATACTGAGCTTTTCCAGATGAAGAGTACGATTCCATAGCAATGAAAACTTACCATCTGCCGTTTGTTCTCCACAAGGTTTGATCCGATGATTCCAAGGAATGATCCAAAGCCGAGCTGCAAAGCAACATGGCAAACATATGGGAAGGTGATCAGCCTGCCCACGCAATGGATGGGATTCAGGACAACGAACAAGGTCTGATACGACACGTGCAGCTGTTACACAGATATGACGTGTTCAATAAAAGTATTTCTCCCACCATTTGTCCATTTTTCCTTGTAGAAACGAATTAGACCTAAAGAGAAACTCATGTGCCCAAAAACTCAAAGCAAAGGTCAGCCAGAGCTTTTCAGAGTCTGCCTATTTCAACGTCACTATCTATTACCTAGCACGTGACTGTAAGACTCAGTAAGAGACAATATAATGGTGAAAAGCACACGTTATAGTCTGATCTTTACCTTTTTTTTTTTTTTTTTGGAAAGGAGACCGTCTACTCTGATACATGGATTACAAAGTAAAGATTTGAAATAGCAATCTTTTATGCATCCGGCCCACTAATCAAACCCAGGAAGTGCTTTAGAAATCAGCAAGCACCTTAACCTAGACTTAAAAAAAAAACAACTCTATTTTTTGAAAGCCTGTATTTGTGGCTGACCCACTGCAATTTATGTTAGCACTTATTCACCTCTTCTTCCATCTCTGCTTCATTTATGGACAGAAAGCATTCATTAGAGGGTGAACAGAAATGGCCGTGTAAAGCCCTAAAAAAAACAATCTCCCTGTCTAAGTGGCTAGAATGATGGCTCGCTGTAGCAGGTCCCACTTTCCTCTCCCTTCTGCCATTAGTGGACTGAGTCATCCAGGCTCAGCTGCACACGATCGCTAACCGATGGCTGTCAGTAGGGATAAAAATGGAACAAGTAAAAAGTGGTGAGCACGGACCAATAAATCTTAACACGAGCTCGGTGATGTAGTTACAGGTCTCTTTAGCCTCCCTGATGGGCCAGGTTTCCATCTACAGCTTTACCGTGGCTCACAGGGGCATCTATTTCCACCTGAGGCCCCCCACGCCTTACAGATGAACTTGGAAATCTAATGGACCGAGGGCGGGGCAGGAATGGGGTGGGGCAATGTAGGGGCACTGAGTGCTGGTCTCAGAAACCCAAGAATAAAAGGGCATGAACGGAAGGGATGAATACAATTTCCAAGGACTCATTTGGCCACTCAGCCAGCAACACTTCTTGGGAAATAGACGCCGATGTGCACGAGGGTATATCCCATGCCCCGCAAGGCTCTACCGAGAACATCCACACTCAACAGTTAAACTGTGCCCACCTCGCCGCTGGCTCTTATTTTAAATGTAATTTAAATGTCTTGTCGTAAAGTATACTGATTAAAGCCTGGTTCTCACACCAGCCTGGGTTCCTACCCCAGCTCTTCCACCTTTGTCTGTGGGATTTTGAACAGACGGATTGGCCTCCTTCAGCCTCAGTTTTCTGATCTGGGAAATGAGGACTCTAGCAGGGGCTACCTCATTGGACTTGTGCAAGCATGAACCAGGAAGATACATTCCAAGAACTTAGCACAGTGCTTGGCACACAGTAAGTACTCAGCACATATTGTTCCTGTGGGTTTTACTATTTCTGAAGACATTTACCTTTTGAGCAGCTCTAACCTAATTTGAGCTGGAAAATCCTATCATTGTTTGCTCAATTTCATAAGAGAGCTTCATGTCTTCTCTTTCCCCTGCCTGCAGTATATTCCACAGCTTTTATTTTTCAGGAAGAATTCTGTGACTAGTCTGTGCTTGTGGCATTCTGGACCACTTGGGCAGATGGAGCGAAGGTCAGAGGCAGCTTCTCCCACGGAACGTAAGTCTGAGTAGTTTATCAGTATCTGCAGCTATTTGCTTAATGTCTCCTGAGCCCCAACAGCAGGCTTGGCCTTCAGACCGGAAGCAAAAATGCTCGACGTTCCAGGCGCTCTCAAATAACTCCCTGATGATAGTGGCCAGAAGAGGTGGGCTGAAGCCTCGTGGAATTGACTGGAAAGACAAGGCACCCGGGACCTGAAGTCCCAGGTCAGCCAGTGGTTTCGTCCAGTTCCCTCCCTTTCTCTCTGGTCCATTCGAATCTACTCTGATTCATTCGGTTTTCTAATATTCACTAAATACTTGTGTCAGATAATTAGACATGACCTCTGCCCTCCAGCAGTTTGCAGTCCAGTGAAGGAGAGATGGACTATGGGTTAAGGACCACAGGAAAGGGATAAAATAGTGCTATAGGAGAAGATGATCTTTCATTTTGTATTACATCCGGGCCCCACTATCTGTGAACTGTGTGACCTTGGACTAGTCCTACCCACTCTGTGCGTCAGTTTCCCCATCTATGCAATGGGAGTCACAACTAACTAGCACATGGGGCTGCCGGGAAGATGAAAGGAGATAAAATATGTAGTGTGACTTCTACTGGGTATTTACCCCCCCCCAAAAGACAAAAATACTATTCAAAAAGATCTACGCACCCCTACATTTATTGCAGCATGATTTAGAATAGCCAAGATATAGAAGCAACCTAGGTGTCCACTGATAGACAAATAAATAAGGAAGACGAGGTGTATATACATGCAAGGGAATATTACTCAGCCATAAAAGGATGAGCTCTTGCCATTTGTGGCAACATGGAAGGACCTAGAGGGTATGATGCTAGGTGAAATAAATCAGAGAAAGACAAATACCATATGATTTCACTTATATGTAAAATCTGAAAAAAAAACCTAAACAAATGAGTGAACAAACAAACAAAAAGTAGCATCAGACCTGTAAATACAGAGCACAAACGGATGGTTGCCAGAGGGGAAGGCGGTGAGCCAAGGGGAGTGGGAGATACAGGTTTCCAGTTATGGAATGAATAAGTCATGGTAATAAAAGGCACAGAGTGGGGAATATAGACAATGGTATTGTCCTAGCGTTGTATGGGGACAGATAGGAGCAACACTTGTAGTGAGCGGAACATAATGTACAGAGAAGTTGAATCACTATGTTGTACACCTGAAATTAGTTTAACATTGTGTGTCAACTATACCCAAATTTTAAAAAAATTTTTTAAATTAAGTGTGTGGGGGGGGTACCTGGGTGGCTCAGTCAGTTAAGCGTCTGTCTTTGGCTCAGGTCATGATCAGGGGGTCCTGGGATCAAGCCCCGCATCGGGCTCCCTGCTCAGTGGGGAGTCTCCTTCCTGCTCCTGCTCTCTCTTGCTATCTCTGTCTCTCTTTCTCTTTATTTAAAAAAAAATGAAGTATGTGGTGTGAGTCGCATAAGGTAGGAAGCTAAATAAATGGTAGTTCTAAGATTTCACAAAGGAGGAGGCATTTTAAATGGGGTCAAAGATAGGTAGAGTTCACCAGGCAGGGAACTATAACATCTTTTGAGTCATGGCTGGAAGAACTCACTCACCTGGATGGCAGGTTGATGAACTCACCAGTGTTGCTAGAACTACCGTACATTTGAAAAGCATCGAATTTAAAGAAGCATGTGTCCTCCATTTTGGTCACAGTAACGCTATGGAAGTTTACTGGAGCTGATGCCATTCCCATTTGATAGACAGGAAAATGGCGGCCGAGAGAACTGTATGGACTTATCCCCGCTTACAGCAAGTTAATGACAGGGCCAGGACTAGTCCACAGGTCCCCTGACCAACAGCTGGTGTTCTTTCAACCACACTGTGCTGCATTTGTGGTGTGCCAGTAGAATAGTGCCCTTCGTCACTGCCCCTCCCTCTTCAGGAAAGAAGTTCCCTGCAAGGAGGGAGTGAAAAGTCCTATTTGAGGAAGAGCTGAGGGGTTGAAAATTAAAAAGGACAAATCAACAAAACTTCCTGAAAGTGGGCAGTTGCTTCTAGTCAACTGTTTACTCTCCTGAGGCCTCAGAAAGGAAAGCTCTGTGGTCACCCCTTAAGAACTGCATGGAATCATGGGAAATGCAGACCTTTGGACCTCCATCTTGATTCCCCATTACCTGAATAAATAACCAATTTGCTTTGTTTTGGCTGCCCTCCACTCGTTGAAGAAAAAGTCAAACCATTAGAAATCAAAGTCAGGTTTAAGGGCTCTTTTTGGGCTGGGCCCTGTAACTTAGGCTGATTCCCAAAATTGCGGCAGACACCCAGCTCTGACGATCAGAAGGATTAGTCATTCAATACATGTTAATTTGACATCTACTATGCAGCCCGGCACTGTGCTAGATCTGTGATCTGGAGGCCAGAAGTTGGGGGGGGGCTAGTTTATGATACCACGATCAAAGAGACTCAACCTCAAGAAGCTGTAATTAAGTAAACTGGTCCACAATTTCTTCCCATAATCCTAAAACCCACAAAGCTGTTAAAACCAAAAGGTTGTTTTGTTTTTTGGTAACTAACTTGGTGGCAAAACCTTGGACTGATGTGAGATTATTTTATAATCTTTATCCACTTAGTATAAAAATTCACAGTTTATTAGAGAAATATGAAGGAGCTGCTTATGGTGGGGGGGGGTTCTCAAGACCTCACCGGGATGTTAGATAACATAATATATGCACTGTATTATCTTTCTAAAGTAAAAAAAAAAAAAGAAGTCTACATTTTCAAACACATTTGGCCCAAGGATTCAGATAAGAGATGGTGGACCTGAATAAATAAAGCCAAAGAATATGGTGCAACAGATGCCGTAAAGGGGGATGTAGGTATTTTCTGGAACTAT
This sequence comes from Mellivora capensis, assembly GCA_004024625.1. Classification (NCBI taxonomy): domain Eukaryota; kingdom Metazoa; phylum Chordata; class Mammalia; order Carnivora; family Mustelidae; genus Mellivora; species Mellivora capensis. Next base: position 71,954 of record PISX010009057.1, read on the forward strand.
GAGTAGGAGAACTCTATGGTAGGGAGTTCAAAGATGGTAGACACCACTGTGGACTCCTGGGGTTGAAAAAACATCCCAGCCATGTCTTGAAGTTGGGATAGAACAGAACGTCTGGATCAATAGAGAGAGAGAGCTGAGGGAGGACATTCCAGACCCGGGCGAACAATGAAAACCACAGCAACAAGGCAGAAAAACCCAAGTTGTGTTCAGGACCAGGAACTGACAATTTTGGCAAAAGAAGGGGAATGGGAGAGCAGGCCAAGGGCACCTTCAGTGAACCCTGAATGACAATGGTAAGGAGGCAACAGAGAGCCAATGACAGAACTTGCCAGCATTAGACATCTGATTGAGCAAATCCGGATTTGAGTCTCATCTTTGAAATGGACTTCCTAAGGTAGGAACTTTATTTTAGAATGATCTTATGTTTTAGAAATATTTTCAACAAGAGGTGGACAAAATTTCTGCCCAGTCCGCAACAAACCACAAAATCCCCCTATCCAGATCTCTGTACGTTTCCTTAGCAGTCGATTCTTTTAATCTAAACTTTGTTGGATTTATCAAGGATCCTCACATGTGAAGCTGAAGCCACACTTGAATGATGCCTGTTGTCTCCGTCTCCTACTCTCCCATGGTAACTCTGATACAATTTTTCAATTAACACACACACACACACACACACACACCCTTGGAAACAGGGCTGAAACTCTTATTTTTTTATTTTATTTTTTCCTGAAAGGAAACCCAGGCTGGTATGGGCCTTAACAGTACAACAGCTGGGGAGAGGGTACAAGAATGAAAGGATTTCCACGCTAATCAGGTGGCCAACCCCATCTTGTGGGTTGCTGGGGAAACACATTTCAAGGCTTCATTCTCCCGGATCTAAGGTTAAAGCGTTATAGAGAAGGAGCAGGCTCTCTCCCTCCGGCCCTTTTCAGCTTTATACAACAACAACCGAGCCCCCTGTTTTTTTAGGCGTCCGCTGCAGAATGCTCACAGAAAACTATTCAGGAATGGAATACATCTCGAACATTCGAGGACACAGTAAAAACCATAAGCCAGTTTGTCTTTATCGGTTTTCATTTTTTAAAAAATCACAAAGTTCAGCTTGTACAGATCAGCACGTCTTTAAAGATGCGTGTGTGTACGTGTGTCTTAGGACGATGGTACCACATTCTAGCTCAGAGAGGTGGCTTAGGCTCAATTATAATGCACCTCACTGTACATAGGCATCTCACTTGGCAAAATTCATATGCCCTAGAAAAGTTTCACCTGAGTTTGAGCTGTGCAAATATAATTACATTTTTAAATGCCTGAGATTTCAATATTTAAATGGGTTGTATGTAAGGTAACTCTTCTTTATCTAATAACAGCTCCCTGATTTGTTTGTTTCAAAAATTTAAATTCTTGCGTACTGTTAACACATTTAACCAGCAAATTAATCGGAGAGAGCAGAAAGGAAGTTTAGGGTGATTCTGTGGTGTTTTTTTTTTTTTGAGTTAACCCCAAAATAGCAGAGTTCCAAGTAGCCTGATATTTTTCACATTTCTATACAAGAATCATTTATATTCCAAGTGACCAGTCTTAAAATGCTCTACTACATTCATTCGAGTTTTATGGCTGAGCATACTTTAGTTCTTGGGTTTTAGTTCTCCCGGTTGTTGCTGGTTGACTCGAATTAGGTTCTCCTGGGGCTATTTATTAAAATGCAGATTCAATGTGTATTACTTTCTCAATCAAAAGTTAGCTCATCAGAAGGAAATTCGGGTTCCCCGAATTTCCTTCTGATGAGCTAACTTTTGGCCCCGCCCCTACCTGAACCTGCTGGATCAGATTCTCTGGGGGGCAGGGAGCTGAGGTCTGCATTTTTCCCACCTTCCCCAGCTCATTCTTATGCACACCAAGGTGGGAAAACCATTGGCTTAGAGTTTATATAGTACCTACCTCTCTGATAACCAAAAGATTCGATTAGTGAAAGCACTCCATTTCCGGATAAATCTGGATTTCTCAGGCCTGGGTCGTTACTGTATTTGTTACCACGGAATCTGACCTCAAATGCATTTTTCCGTTTTTCAATCTGCAATCTTCCCCATTCATTTTCGATAATTAAAACCCATTTTAAAAGAAACAATCTACAGGAACTGCGAGAGCACCTTTTTTAAAGGTTAAACCGTGGGGGCACACTGTCCTTTAGGGATGGTTCTCCTCTTAACATTTCTATGTTAGCTTTTAGTGAAACACACACACACACACACACACACACACACACACACCACTGCTTCAACTTCCTGGCTAGCTGAACATCAGGTACCCGAATAACAACAATCACAACAATCACTCGTCCTTCTTCCCTTGTTAATGTACTCTAACCTGGCCACCCACGGGCCCATGTTCTACAAAGAAGGTTCACAGTCACCATTCTAGAATAGGAGTTCCTACTCTTAAATGACACAGAAAATACCTTTTCCTCACCCATGGAGAGTCTGAATCTTGGCCTGAGCATTTGCTCCTCCATCAGAAATATTCTACAAAGCGCTGCTACCTGAGGCATGCAAAGTCATACAGACCCTATATAAATTGCCTTTCCAAGCCACCAAAGTGCAATCTTACCTCCCCTTTCCTCCTCACCGCCCACCCTCCTGCTTGTGTTTAAAAATAAAACCCAATTCTGCTGACAACTGGCTTTCTTGCCTCACCACAGGAAGTGGACTGGGTGAGTTCTCATATCACATGTTTAACAGAGGGCACTGAATGGTGTCTGCGGGACACCTGCCGTTGGCCGGAGGGAGCCCTGCCGGCCCAAGGGCCAAGAGCGGGGAAGGAACTTACTGGGCAGCCTTCAGCTCCTGGGAGGTGGGAGGTGCAGCCCGAGTCTGGCTAACCTGGGCTATTGAGGAGGCTGACTGTGGAACCCGTGGCCTAGGCAACCCGTGTCAGGCTTGGTCACTCACAGTGCGGGCTTGTCAAAGACATCCATCTTTAATCCTTTCCTCTCCCCTGACTTCCCTCTCCAGCCCCACCTCTCCAAAAAAATAAGAAGGAAAAGAAAAGAAAAAAGGAAAAAACCAACAACACAAATACATCTGACCTCTTTGCTGCACTTAAAAAAAAAATGTCCTAAACTTCCTTCCTGCTCTCTACAATTAATTGCAAATTAAAATTGGGAAGTCATACGATTGATGGTGAAATATGACCCAACGTCTAGAGTTAGGCTTTTGGTTTCAACAAGCAGTGTGTGCCGATCTGAACGAGGTTCATGTTTGTTTTTGTTTTTGTTTTCTTTTCCCCAGATTTATTGAGGTATAAATGGCAAATGAAAGTGTCTATGTTTAAAGTATACAACACGACGGTCTAGTATAAAATGAGGTTTTTGTATATTAAGAGTCTGGGGGTTTCCAGAGCGGATTGCGTGCACCCCGGAGATGGATGGGTAAAGCAATCTACTGATCTATGGAAGAAACTACCTGAACTCTCGTTTCCCCTTTATTGTTTATCTAAAATGGTAAAAAAGAAATTAAGCCTTGCAAATTTTCAAGAAACAGACTGTCACTGGCACCCCCCCAACCCGCCCTTGTGAGATGCCAAGGTGGGCTGCCTTGCCAGGAGGAAAGCAAGATCCTAGCAGCGACCAGTTGTTGTTGACGGCGGAGCATTTAATGTGCACTCGGATTGTGTGATCTAGTTTTAACTAAATCAGTCCCTACAAAATGGGCAAGTGCTTTGGAAAGGCTCCTGCTAAGAAAGCACAAATTAAAGATGACCCTAGTAATGTAAGCAGAAGTGAGCCGCAAGAAAATGGCAGAGCTGACACGTCTCTCGGGATGAGCTTTTTGTCAGCCACATTGTGCGATTGACTTTAAAAAACAAGGATGCGGGGCGCCTGGGTGGCTCAGTGGGTTGGAGCCTCTGCCTTAGGCTCGGGTCGTGATCCCGGGGTCCTGGGATCGAGCCCCGCATCGGGCTCTCTGCTTAGCAGGGAGCCTGCTTCCCCCCCCCCTCTCTGCCTGCCTCTCTGCCTACTTGTGATCTCTGTCTGTCAAATGAATAAATAAGATCTTTAAAAAAAACAAAAACAAAAACAAAAACAAAAAAAAACAAGGATGCCACCTTATACGGGGGACAGACGGCAGCGACACTTGTGGTGAGAGCAGCAGCATAATGTCTGGAAATGTTGAATCACTACGCTGTACGCCTGAAAGTAACGCAACACGGTGTGTCAACTCTACTCAAATTAACAAAAAAATCTTTAACCAATACCAGTGATAATCTAGTCATATCTGATACGTAGGCCCAAAACATTCAAAATCATCTAGCGGGGTATTTCAAATAAGGATTTGTAGCCACCGTGTTTCATGTTCATTCTTTGAAATGTTAGTGTCAGTATGAAGGTATTAAAAATTATTGTTTTTAATCTAATCTGCATTTCCATTTTTGTATGTTTTAGGAACATACCTAAAACTTACAAATGAATAAATACATACATTTTAGAAGTAAATATTCCGCATATCTTTTCTGATAGGAGTGTAGGAATACTTTGGAGATCAGTGCTGTGGGTCACAGAGCATCAAGCTGTCCTCAGATTTCAGGAAGATCAGGGGAGCCCCATTATATATAGGAGAGCAGATGTCCCGAGAGAAAAGGACCTTAGGCTAAGGTTAACACTGCTAGTTAGCAACCTCTCCTAGACCGGAAAACCAAGGTCCTAAGGAATGAGGTGACTTGCTCGGGATCACACCACTATTCTGGACAGAGCCCCAATTCTTCTGACTCTCAGTCTAATGCTCTTCTTAATGGGCCCAGAGTTGCCTCTCTAAACACATATAGGGAAACCTCAAGGAGGAAAAACTGAGCAAGCACTAGAAACTCGAGCAAAATTGAAAACCGTCAGAGTAGAGCCTGAAAGACGAGCCAGAAAGCCACCAAGACCTACCTATGCCTTTTATACTTACAATAACTCCCGGGTAATAGCCTCCGACGGTCACATTCTGGGTCCTCGTGGTGGCGGCAAGGCCCACCGTGAGAATTAACACGGACACAATGAGCAAGGTCACCGTGACGTAGATGGAGTTTCGTTTCCTTCGATTGAAGGCTCCTGAAAGCACACAGAGAAGCTGAAATTGCTCATTTCGGCCGGAGAAGGAATGGACTTAAAGGAAAAATCATTAGGAAGGTCTTCCTTTCCTACTTCAGCTGGTCGCTGGGGTTATCTCTGGGGAGAGGAATTACTGGGAAGGGATGGCATTTCAGTTTTTTTGCCATCGTCAGGTGCCACGTTTACAATTAAAAAAAAAACAAACAAACCCATATTTCCAGTTGGAAAATGAACAACAGAAGAAATCTTACCAGTTACATAAAAATGAAACAAAAACAAATTTGGGGGCTTTCGGCATTCTGTAAAAGATGTGTCATACCTACTTAGTAGAGTGTTTTTTTAGGCTAAATTATGAGGTGTATGATAAATGGGAAGTGTGCGTGTGGAGATATTAAATGAAAATATCTTAAAGTCAATATGCGACCAAGAAGGGTTTTTCATAAGCTGGAGATAGGAAATTTCATTTTCAGTGTAAATATCACAACCAAGCCAGGTACTGGGATTTTTTTTTTCATTTATTTCTGACATTTGCCACCTCATGTATAAACTTTAAAATGGTGTGTTGGCAAGATCTGTCACATAATAAATGTGTGTAATAAAGTAAGTGTTTGGAGGCCATTAGTCCACAAAGATATGCATCAGGGGAGGTAGATGGGGAAGATGATAACTTATACACATTTAGGCTTATGTGAGGGTAACATAAATATAAATGACAAGAAACCCGTTCCACTCAGTGCTTATCAGACACGATAGCGCAAGCCAATATTTTTTTTTGAAAACAGGCTTATTAAGTCAGATGGAAAAATGGTACCTAGACTCACTTTCGAATTTAATTAAAAAAAAAAAAAAAGGAATCGAGCACCGCCCCACACTCTGCCTGCATTTCTGTGGCTTGGGGAAGGGACTCTCAGCGGGAAGTACCAGGCATGAGTTCCCACCCAGGAGTTCTGTAAACAGAAGCAAA